>JAJMHN010000101.1:0-75521 GCA_030566025.1 Geotrichum cucujoidarum
TTTTTTTTTTTTTTTCTCGACTGTGAATTTTTTTTTTTTTTGGTCTTTTCTGGATGGCTTTTTTCAATTTTTTTTTGGTTCTTTTTTTGGAGCGTATAGTTTCATGGAATTTTCTTTAAAAAGAATCGGTCGTGGTCGCGTCGCTGTTGGCATTAGAGCTGCTCAGCTTGCTTCCAATGACTCCCGCGGCGTTCTTGGCGTGGTTCAAGCCGACAATGTTGTTTTCGCCAGAGCTCATGTGCAGGCTCGAGATGCTGGGGACGGGGCTGCCGCCAACGCTGGCGCTACCAGCAAGATTAGTAGCGCTGGGGACTCTGCTGAGAGCGCCGTTGTTGGTGCCGTTAAAACTCAAGAGGCTCGAGAACGAGTCGGTGAGAGAACCCATGGCATTCGAGTTGCCATTGTTGCTGTTGCCAAAAGTGTTGCTGTACTGGGAGTAGAGGTCGCGCTGAGATGACGCAGCAGACTGCTGAGACGCAGTGGGCTGAGACTGGCCAGAAAAGTACTGGTAGCCACGCTGCTGCTGCTGCAAAGATGAAAAGATGGGCGGTGCCGCACTTTGATGGTGGTGCTGCTGCTGTGGGGGAGGAGTCTGCGCAGGGAAAAAGGGAGATGCACTAGAAGTTCCAGGAGAGGAATGAAAGCTGGCCTGGGGGTTTCTGATATCAGCAAAGGACTTGGTTCCACGCAAAGGGTGGTTTGAGTTGAACTGCTGCTGCTGTTGTTGTTGCTGCTGCTGTTGCAACTGGTACAAGTTCTGGTGGGACTGCTGAGAGTAAAGGGACGGTTGAGACTGCTGGACATAGGAATTGAGGCTGGTAGAAGAAGCGGAATTGTGCAGCTGGTGCTCAATAACCGGTTGCTTGGTAATGACAACGCCGCGTTCTTGGGCAGAAAAGTAGACACCAAACTGGTTGCACAAGGCCATGAGAATACTTCTTTGAGACTGAGACAAGGTAGGAGGGAACGCAAGCTCGTTCCTAGACTTGTCGTCAGCAAACAAGAGGATCTTGCTGTAAAACTCGAGGGTCTGCGGGTCGTTCAAGTCAACCTTATTGCCAGGAGAGTTGGGAGCAAAAGAGCCGCCCTGGGGTTGTTGCTGTTGCTGTTGCTGCTGGCCCATGGGATGCATTTGCTGTTGCTGGCGAATCTTGGAGGTAGCACGGTGCTGTTCCTCGAGCTGGCCACGACGCTCGCGCTTTTCCCGCTCAATACGCTCACGCTCGACCAAGGGCAGCATTTTCTTGTACTCTACACGGAGTTTTCTGCCGCCGATTTCGCGGCCATTGAGGTTGGCAATGACGGCAGAGGTCTCATCAGGGGTGGTAAAGTTTGCAAACGCAAGACCACGGAAAACGCCGTTATCAAAGTGATAGTTGAAAGCGTAGGGGATGGGGAGTCCTAAAGAGGTGAGCACATCGAGCAGCTGCTCCTTCTTGATGGCAAAGGGGATGTTTTTAATGACAATGGCGGTGGGAATGAGCTCTTCTTCAACAGCAGTGTTTGGTGCTTGGGGAAAGCGCTGCTGCTGTTGCTTGAAACCGCGCTGTTGCTGTTGCTGGGGCGGTTGCTGCTGCAGGTTGGGCTGGGGCGGGCCAAAGGCCTGAAAGTCTGACCATTGGCCCTGTCCCTGGGCCTGGACCTTTTGGTTACCCCAGGGCGACATGCCGGGCATGGGAGGTGGCTGCTGCTGCGACGAGCGTAGCATTTGTTGTTGCTGGTGCGGGTGCGGCTGGGGTGGCTGTTGTGGTTGCTGCATAAGGCGGGTAGTAGTAGTAGTAGTAGTAGTAGTACAAGTGTTGTTTTCGTCGGGACTAAAAGAGACGGCGGAGTGGTTATTTGGAGTGAAGCAAGCGCTGGGTCCCAGGTCTAGCGCATTGGAGTGCGGGAAGGGAGACGCAGCGGAGGCAAAGGTGTCAGAGTGTCTGGAGTGGATGCGGGCAAAGCTCTGCTGGTGCTTGAGGGAGTGGTGGCCAGAAGCAACGGACGGGGTGGCAGAGGAGACCGAGGACTCTGATAAGGTGGGAGAGGGAACGGAGGACGCGGTGGAGAGGGTAGACGAGCCCGAGGCAGAGGAGCTGAACGAGGCTTGAAGCGAGGAAGGCGCTGTAGGGTGCTGTAGCTGTGAGTTGGAGGAAGAGGAGCGGTGATGCTGGTGTTGATGCTGGTGCTGGACGGGAAGGGACGCAGACGGTGAGGCAGAAACAGAGTTGGAGGCCGACGAAGGTGCAAAAAGCGACATCAAGTGCGCAGAAAAGTGAGTTTACAGACAGGTGTGAAAATTCCAGACTGGAGTGTAGTGATCTTGCGAGGTTATGAGCTGGTGCTGGTGATTGTGCCAGACGGTCTAGGGCTGGGCAGGACTGGCGGCAATTGGACAGTGCTAGACAGTGAAAAAAGTGCTGGAGCAGGCGGCGGGTGCTATCGCAGACGACGGACTGGCGGGAGCAGGCGACGAGCGGGCGGGCGATGCAGCGAATTCGGTCTGCGATTCGGGTTGCAAAGTTGGTGGTTGTGCAGGAAGGTGAGGAAGGAAAGGAAAAGGTTTTGCAAAAAACGCAGAAAATAAGTTTTTGCGCGCCTGCACAGGAAACGCGCGCGGAAATTAAAATGGGCGGCCAATCAGCGCGCGCCAATTAGCACAAATAAAATGGGCGGCCGAACCAGCTGAAATGAACTTGAACTTATTGCAGGACTTTTGCAGGACTTTTCTACTTGAAAACCAGCTTTTTTTTGCTGGGGTTTCAGTGCTTTCCTGGTGCTTTGGCATTTGTGACGTTCGGCCATTTCAAAGCAGCGCTTCTGATTGGCCAAAAATAGAATATACGCGTGAATTACACCGATATTATGTCAGCAGAACACGTGCACAGCAGACGGAACGACGCAGGCCAAACGAGCAGACTGAACAGAAGGCGCTGCTAACTAAGAGGTGCCTGCTGGAATCTAGGTAGATGCTGCGGCGGTGCTGCGATGCTACCACGACCGCCGCTGCCTGAATTCAGTTTGCGTTTTGAGTTTGGGTTTGGCGCCCGCCGAGACCCTCTGAAACTGCGTAAGCTGCGTAAGCTGCGTAGTTTTACCATACAAAACGTGCGTTTCCTGCGTTTGTCCAATTTGCTGCGTCTCTTTTGTATGCCTTCATCACGTTTTCTGACTAAGCCGTGACTCTTCTGGGCCTAAATTTTTCACGCTTCCTTGGAGCATCGCAAAAAAATTCTAGCCTGAAAACTTTTTCTTCCTTCTTTCTCTTTCTTCGTAGAACTCCAGCTCAAAGCCGCGTTTGTATATATATATCCAGCTGCCTGCCCTGGGAAAAGAACTTTTCGCACTTTTAGACCGTCACTTTTATACACATTTCAAAATGACCTCAGCAAACTCCCCCATGTTTGGCCCCGACGGCATCTCCAGACACCAGACCCCCAACTCGGACGAGGCCGAGGACGTGCGCATTCTGGGCTACGACCCCCTCATGCCCCCAGCTCTGCTGCAGACCGAGATCCCCGCGTCCAAGACCTCCAGAGAAACTGTGACTCGCGGCAGAAAGGAGAGCATAGACGTTATTTCTGGCCGCTCCGACAAGGTCCTCTGCATTGTCGGTCCCTGCTCCATCCACGACGTGGACGCTGTCCGCGACTACGCCCAGCGCCTTGCCAAGCTCGCTGACGAGCTCAAGGACGATCTTGTTGTGATTATGCGCGCCTACCTCGAAAAGCCCAGAACCACCGTTGGCTGGAAGGGTCTCATCAACGACCCCGAGATTGACGAGTCCTTCAACATCAACAAGGGTCTGCGCATGTCGCGCGCCATTTTTGCCGAGCTCACCAACATGGGTATTCCCATTGCCTCCGAGATGCTCGACACCATCTCCCCCCAGTTCCTCGCCGACCTGCTTTCTCTCGGTGCCATTGGCGCCCGTACCACCGAGTCCCAGCTCCACCGTGAGCTTGCCTCTGGTCTCTCCTTCCCCATTGGCTTCAAGAACGGTACCGACGGCACCGTCGACGTTGCCATGGACGCTGTTCTCTCTGCCTCGTCGTCGCACCACTTCATGGGCGTCACCAAGCAGGGAATTGCTGCCATCACCATGACCAAGGGTAACGACAACTGCTTCATCATTCTCCGCGGTGGCAAGCGCGGCACCAACTACGACGAGGAGAGCGTCGCCGAGGTCAAGGCCGCCCTTGCCAAGAAGCAGCCCAACACCACCATCATGGTCGACTGCTCGCACGGCAACTCCAACAAGGACTACCGCAACCAGCCCAAGGTGCTCACCGAGGTCGCGCGCCAGATCAGCAAGGGCGAGGACAAGGTTATCGGTGTCATGATTGAGTCGCACATCAACGAGGGCAACCAAAAGGTCGGCCCCGAGGGCAAGGCCGGCCTCAAGTACGGTGTCTCCATCACCGACGCCTGCGTCAGCTGGGAGACCACCGACACCATGCTCAGAGAGCTCGCCGAGGCCGTCAGAGCCAGACGCGCTCTCAAGAAGTAAGCGTTCTATATACAAAAAAGTTAGTGATTTATACGTAATATGATGATTGATATTCCAAGTACAATCCAGGGCCTGATTTCGGTCCTGATCCGGGTCCTCGCCAGGGTCTCTGCCGTGGCAAATGGCAGCACCTGCTTTACCAATGCTAGATTATGTAAATGCTAGTACTTTGCTTATGTAACCACACCCCCCAAGAATGAGGCAAAATTATTCCGGGCCCGTCCAAGCCACAGAACCCGCGCAAAGCCCGCAAGACAAGGCCGTTGCTGCTGGTTCTAAAGCCGTGGACTGAGTCAGTAAAAAGCCCTGGAACTGAGAATAGACTATATGCGTATCCGACTATAAGGGGCTGTGTCTGGCGGTGGAGACCAAACCGGCGTTGACTCAGGCCGCAACGTCTTTTTCAACGGCGCGCCAAATGCCGAAGTTTTGACAGGCGGGCCCTTCTCGACGGCCTCCGCTCCAAACAACGCAGGCCCAGGACTAATTACTACACTGAGATTCTACGTAGCATCAGATAATAATATAATACCAGATGCCAAATGGTAAATACCGTCCAGGCCTGGAATCTCTGCTTTCCGGGGAGAATGGCGCGAGGCACGCCGGGTTTCCACGCAAGTGAAAAATTGCACCAGCAAATGACATAATCGCAGGCCTCCCCAGTTGACTCGGAGCCCATGGCCTTTACTTCTAAGTTATAACCGTCTTCTTCCTCCTCCAAGGCACTTTTGCAAGATACTTTTGTTCTAAATAGCTTACCATGGTCTCTGGATTACCCATCATTGCGTCTGACCTCGAGGTGAACCGCGTGCACGAGCTCGAGAAGATCCTCGACCTGGTCTCGACCAGAGTGCTCGACTATGTCCGCAAGGCCGACGGGCCTGACTCCTCGGTCGGCTCTCCGGCCTCGCCCAAGGACCTGCTCGCGCTCTTTGACCTCCCGCAAAAGGGCGACGGCCTCGAGGGTTTTGCCAAGCAGCTCGACCTTGTCCTCGACAACTCCGTCGTGACCTGGAGCAACAAGTTCCTCGACAAGCTCTACGCCGGCACAAACCCCGTCGGCGTGGCCAGCGACATCCTGCTCTCCGTCCTCAACACCAACTCGCACGTCTTCACCGTCTCCCCCGCGCTCAGCGTCATTGAGCGCAAGACGGCCCGCGAGTACGCCGCGTTGTTTGGCATGACGGGGCCCCACGCCGGAGGCCTCACCTTCCCCGGCGGATCTTACTCCAACTCAACCTCGCTCACCACTGCCCGCAGCTTTCTCTACCCGGACACAAAGACCAACGGCAACGGCGCTTACAAGTTTGCCGTCTTTGCCAGCACGCACGCCCACTACTCGGTGGAGAAGGCCGCTATTTTCCTTGGCCTGGGATCGAACTCAGTGTTCAAAATTAAGACCAACCCCGACGGCACCATGTCCATACCGGACCTCGAGCAGCAAATCCTCAAGGCCAAGCAGGACGGTTTCACTCCGCTCTATGTCAACGCTACTGCAGGCACCACCGTCTACGGCTCCTTTGACGACTTCCCGGCTATCGCCGCGCTCGCCAAGGCCCACGGCCTTTGGTTCCACATTGACGGCTCCTGGGGCGGCAACGTCGTCTGGTCAACCCAGCACAAGCATAAGCTCGCGGGCGCCAACCTCGCCGACTCCCTCACCGTCAACCCCCACAAGGCCCTCGGCGTGCCCACGACCTGCTCGTTTTTGCTCCTCAACGACCACCGCCGCCTCACCGCCGCAAACAGCCTCAACGCGCCCTACCTCTTCCACAACTCTGGTAGTGGTAGCAGCAGCGAGGACGACGACGAGGAAGACACGAACTACGACCTGGCGGACGGGACCATGGGCTGCGGCCGCCGCCCGGACGCGCTCAAGCTCTACCTCGGCTGGCACTGGTTCGGCACTGCGGGTTACGCCGCCCGCATCGACCACGCCATGTCCCTCGCCCTCTACCTCGCCACCCAGCTCCAAAAACGACCTCAGTTCACCCTCGTCAGCCAGTTCCCGCCCCCGTTCCTCCAGGTCTGCTTCTACTACACCCCGCCTGCTTTGGCCGCTGGGGACGTTAACGACTACACGCCGGTGACGCGCAGACTGGTCGAGCAGCTCCACAAGCAGTCCGGCTTCCTCGTCGACTACGCGCCCGAAGGCGGTGCAGACTCCCGCGGCGACTTTTTCCGCGTCGTTGTCAACGCCCCCACGGTCACGAGCGACACCGTTGACCTCCTCCTCGCCGAAATCGAGCGGTTGGGCGAGTCTCTTGAGTTTTAAAGAATTAGGTCTAGAGTCTAGACGTTACGGGCACTAATATATAAAAAATCATGGGCAAGTATAGGTACCTAAAAAGAATAGAACGAGATGTTGCAATCAAGTATTGAATAAAAAGTTGGGTTATAATTACACTTTCTAGACATGGGATATTGTGGACATGGGGTGAGTTTACGCGCTCTTGTCGGTGCCGACGAGGCTTGAAAGGAACTGCGCGACCTTAGGATCAAGCCCCTCCAAGCCTGTAGCTGGCGGGGCTGCTGTCGCGTCTGCAAGTGCTGTCGACTCCGTCGACTCAGCAGGCGCCGCCGCAGGCTCGGGCGGCGACACCTTGGCCTTTTTGGCGCTGGGCTCGTCGTCGTCGTCCTCATCGTCGCTGCTGATCGGGCTGTAGGTTGGTGCCTCGACGTCACCGCCACTCGAAAAAGGTTGTGGCCGGTACTCGTCCTCGTCCTCGACCGGCGCAGGCGGCGTCGTCGACTTGGTCTCGGCTTCGCCGCCGGCACCACCACCCTCCTCCATCAGCATGTCGTTGATCTCGACCTTGGTCTCCAGCACTTTGCTCATCTTGGCCTTCAAGTCGGCCAGCTTCTGCTGCTCCTCGCCGCGCATCGCCTCGTTCGACTCCACGAGCGACTGCAGCTGCGCAAGCAGCTCCGTGCGCGCGCGCAGGCTCTTCTCCACGTCCGACTGGGCTTTGCCCACCACCGTCTCGAGTTGCGCCAGTTTGGCGCTGTACTCCTGCGGCGCCGGCAGCGTGTCGCCGTCGATCAGGTCGCCGTAGCTCTTGACCGCGGTGGCCGTCGACCCCGTGGCAACGGTCGCGGCGGCAGTAAGGTCGCGCTGCGCCTTGGAAAGCTTGACAAGAGCCGCGGGCACCTCGTCGCCAAACGCGTCGCCCAGCTTGGACGACCCAAACGTTACTGATTTCTTTGCTTGAACCTCTGAAAACAAGTTAGACATGTACCAATCTCTCATGTAGTGTTGTCACTTACCATTAAACTGGGATTCGATCTTGTAGAGAACGCCCTCTGTGAAGATATTCCGCTGCCGCCACACGTCCACTGTCCGCTTGATTCTGGCGCGCACCTCGTTGGCCGCTGATTTATATGCCGACCCAAGCGCGTCAGGCACGACGGCCGCAAACGCCGTCAAAAATTCTTCTCTTTTCTTTGCGCGCGAGTGCTGCACAACCTCGTTGCACAGGTACACGAGCGCCAGCTTTTTGTTGGCGGGGGCTTTCTTGAGCGCCTTGGCCCAGATCTCAGCCGTCTCACGCGCATGCCGGCGATGGAACATGACCTACCCTCAATGTTAACAATACATCTTTTATAAGCAAAACAGCGCTTGTTTCATACCCATTGCGAAATTCCAACAATTGATTCTTGCGTCTCGGTGAGTGTCGAGAACTTGGCCAAAACCGTGTCTTCTGAGAACGACATTGTGACTTAAACTACTAAAAAATGGACAATAAAAAACAGCCACGCCTTTTCTCTAATAAAAATACAATTAAACAGACTCCTCCGAGAAGAAGCAGGAGATGACGGAAGGCAACGGTGTTGGCGTAGATGTCGTGATTGTTGTTGCCGGTGAAGTTTTGAAATATCTGAAAAATGGTGTTGGGCAAGGGCTCTTTGGAGAAGGTTCTTGATTCGAACCGAAGTTAAAGAACATTTGCTCGTTCCACACCGCTCAAACAACCTTGCGAACAATGTCTGCGAACTTTGGAGGACCTGCTGGGCCGGGCGGCGACGAGCCCGTCGACCCTGAAGTTGAGAGAATCAACGCCGCAAAGGAAAAGGCCGAGCAAGGTATGTTGGAACCCCCACAAACCCCAGTTTGCCAGTTACTAACCCCACGCCAGACGCTCTGCCCTATCAGTGGAGACAGACGCTGCAAGACGTGACCATTGCCATTCCGTTGAAGGAGCCCACGCGCGCCAAGTTCATTTCTATTGAAATCAAGAAAAAGGCAATCTCGGCCGCCCTCAAAGCCGACCCCAGCAACCCGTTCATCACCGGCGAGCTCTTCAACGAAGTTATTGTCGACGAAAGTACCTGGTCCGTGGTCGACCAGAAGGAAATCTCCATCACGCTGGAAAAGGTCAACAAGACCGAGTGGTGGCCGCACGTCGTCACGTCGGCGCCGAAAATCAACGTCCGCAAGATCCAGCCGGAAAACTCCAAGCTCAGCGACCTCGACGGCGAAACCAGAGCAATGGTCGAAAAGATGATGGTAAGTTGAAGTTAATGGAGTAAAGACATAATTACTAACAGGCTAGTACGACGAGAAGCAAAAGAAGATGGGGCTGCCCTCTAGTGAAGAGCAGCGCAAGGCGGAGATCCTCAAGCAGTTCCAGGCACAGCACCCCGAGCTGGACTTTAGCCAAACTGACATTCAAATGTAATTCAATGTACTTTATCTATCCAACATTTTCTATTCATTTGCAATCATTTCATCTGGCGTTGCTTGACCCATGGACTGCTCCACAGCCGTGTGCACCGGGTAAGCATATTCTTAGATGTGGGAGTTCTTGTAAACAACGGGCTCTCCAGATACGACTGCGCACCACGCTCATTAATGTCGCAAGAAAGTTCAAACCATGGAGCCATTGCGGAGGCGGAGGAGACCCTGCTGGGCGGTCAGACGCTAAAGCACCCTAATCAAGATACCATTGCCGACGAGACCGACACCAACAACGTGCACGCCAGCAACGGCGAAGCGTTCGTCTCCTTTGAACCAGGCGCAACCGACCAGGGGAACCTGGATGACCCGACTCAACCCGTAGAGGGACCAGCCAAGAAGGAGAAAGAAGGCTCCAAGTTTTTGTTTCTCTTGCAAAAGTTCACACTCTATGAAACCAAAACACATTTCTACATTGTGGGCTCGAATGCAAGGGAAACGCGATTCCGCATTCTCGAAATCGACCTTGTGGCCTCGAGAGAAGCACTTGCAGTCAAGGAGATTGGCGGTGCGTACAACAGAATAGAAGTGATGGAGATACTCGGAAACCTGGAGGACGAAACCAAGTCTACAGGAGGGTTGACAAAACGACTCACGGCGTGGGGTATCATGGGGTTTATTCGGTTCACAGAGGTTTACTACATCCTCGTCATTACGAAGAGAAGCGGAGTTGCATTAGTTGGCGGTCACTACGTCTACCATATTGACGACACGCAATTGATACCCTTGGAGTACAGCGGTACTTACAGGAAACCCGACCGACGGTCCGAAGAAACGCGGTACCTGACAACGTTTCAAAACCTCGACCTTAGCAAGACTTTTTACTTCAGCTACACATATGACATTACTCACACGCTGCAGCAAAACATGATTCGCGAAAAGAAAAAAGCTCACGATTTCTCAGACCGACGGTCGCTGACGGACTACAATGAAATGTTTGTTTGGAATAATGCGTTGCTCAAGCCAGTGGTGAGCACGTTTGAAAATGCATTCAGATGGTACATGCCAGTCATTCATGGGTTTATTGACCAGGCCAAGATATCAGTGAACGGAAGGTCGATCTACATTACAATTATTGCAAGGCGCTCACACTACTTTGCCGGTGCCAGATTTCTAAAGCGCGGTGTTAATGACCAGGGCCGTGTTGCCAATGAAGTGGAAACAGAACAAATTGTTGCAGACATTAATACCACTTCTTTCCACGACCCTAGAGCTGGCTTGTTCAACAGTCCACATTATACCTCCTATGTCCAACACAGAGGCAGCATTCCGCTATTTTGGTCTCAAGATGTCAACAACATGTCGCCAAAACCGCCTATAGAGCGTGAGTACAGTTACCTTTCGTCCATATTTTTACTAACATTATAGTCGACGCCCCCGACCCGTTTTTTGCAGCGGCAGCCCTGCATTTCGACGACATGTTCAAAAGATACGGCCCGCTGGTGCGAGTACTAAACCTAATCAAAGTAAGTAAACTACGACAAGCGCACAGTACTTGACTAACAATGTAGACACGCGAGCGAAACCCGCGAGAAACAAAACTGCTGTTCAAATTCAACGAGTGTATCCGATATTTGAACCAGTTCCTACCTGAAGGAAACCGAATATGTTACAAGTCTTGGGACATGAGCAGAGCTTCCAAAAGCCGGGACCAGGCCGTAATTGAGTTCCTCGAAAAATATGCAGACGAGACTCTGCGCGATACAGGATTTTTCCATAACGGCAAAAACTCTACAGACATGAAAGTACAGACTGGCGTGTGCAGAACAAACTGCATTGACTGTTTAGACAGAACCAATGCAGCACAATTTGTTATTGGCAAGAAAGCACTTGGCTACCAGTTATATGCACTCAACGTGATTAGCGACGTCAATATTGACTACGACTCTGATGCCGTCAACTTGCTAACGGAAATGTTTCATGACCATGGAGATACGATTGCCCTGCAGTACGGAGGATCACACCTGGTGAATACCATGGAGACTTACCGGAAAATCAATCAATGGTCGAGTCACTCGCGAGACATGATTGAGAGCATTCGGCGATTTTACAGCAACTCGTTTGTGGACTCGCAAAGACAAGACGCCATCAATTTGTTTCTGGGCAATTTCGTCTGGGAGAAAGGTCAGCCAATGCTCTGGGATTTGACTACCGACTACTACCTGCATAACCGGCTCGTGGTCAAGCAGCATAACCGACGGAGCTACCTCAAATGGTGGACTCCCATGAACCTTGAGCCTGTCCCAGAGCGTGTCAAGCGAATAATTGATGCCATGACTCCAGTTCTGTATACGAAAAACTCTGAAATCAATGAACTTTTACTGCAAGGTTCATTGTTGCCATACAGAGGGTTTTTCGACAACTACTGGAATGAGTACTACAAACCCCGACTACTGAGCAGCTTCCAGTCACTTTTTGCATACAACATGAACTCGACCTTGAGATACGTCCCCGCAGGCAACTGGGAAGAGTCTTCCAAACTAGGTCCGTTCAAGTCACGTAAAGTGACTGCATCGCACCGCCTACCAAAACCAAGCAAACCCAAAGAGCAGTCAAGGCACGGCAAGAGCCATTCAAAAAGTGGCGGCAAGGCTTTTGACCCGGAAACTATCAAAAACGCAGGCAGTAAAGTCGAGACGCCGACGCTTGCTGATTTGCCTCAACGAGAGGATGGGTTCCCGCCTAAAGGTCCAAGGAAATCCGAGTCTTCAAACAAGCTTGGGGCTTTGGTTCAGGCCTCTACATTTTATAAAAACCCCAGCATCCATCGGTTTTTGACAGAGCCCGCGCGGTTGTCAGAACGACTTTTGAATATCGGCTCTGGTGCGGAAACATTGGAGGAGAATACGCTCAGCAATAGTATGGCGTCCTTGGACAACTTGAACCACTCCAACAGTTTTACACCGCTTGATATTCATGGAGATGGCATGGGGTATGGCAACATTGTGACAGACGATGGTATGGGTTTGGCGGACGCAAGACCTTTGGAAGAGACGCTCGAGTCTCTACTCAATCCGTCTGTGAATGAGATGACGACAAAGACGTATGAAATGTACGCCAACTACGAAATTGAGTTTACGGCCTTGTCCAACGAGACTGTGGCAGTGGACCACCCTGACTATGAAAACTACAACCAAGCAGTCTCACCCGAGCAGGCCTTACAGCAGGACGTTCCGCTGTACGACTCGATGCTTTATGACCGCAGCTACGAGCTTTGCACCATGGGCCCACCAAAGACGCTCAAGACTGACGCGCTCACTTTGATTGAGGCGCAGAAAAACGGGTTTCAACCAGTACAGCAGTTTGACTACACAGACACGACCTCTGCAAAGTACATTCCCACATCTAGCGAACTGTCTGTGGGCGGCTCGAGCCGTGTAGTGACTACGAAGGATGTCAAATTTTATAACGACTGGCTTCAAAGCAGTGGAAGCATGTAATGTGATGAACGCATGAGACATATATGATAATAATAAATAATTACGAGGAAAAGATCTTGGACACGTTGGCCACAACCTCTTCTGGAGACCAGCGCTGTCCCTCTTGAATGCACCTGGCGACCTTCCAAATAGTCTTCAAGTCGTCAGCGTTTACCCACACCTTGCCGTTCATGCCGACGGCGATCTCGTAGGGGGCAATCTCGCCAATGGCCTCCAGCACAGGACCGCCCTCAAACAGCAGCGCCCGCGCGTACGCCAGATTGACGTCAAAGACGTGGCCGCCCTTGAGCTCGCCATACCCTCCAGCGAGCCCCGTCGTCGAGTCCACACACTCCATCTCGGGCTCAATGTTTGGGTCGGCCACAAGCACGTGGCCATAGACGACAGAGCCTGTACTCAGGTTGACGCGGTTCTTTTTGGAGGCGTTGGCAAAGGCAAACTGCCCAAGCTGGATCGTGGGCGAGAACTCTTGCAGAAGCACACGGAAGCCCTCGGCGTTCTTGCCCTGCACGATGCCAATGACGTTGTCTCGCACCGAGGGAATGTACTGAAAACGCGTTCGTTAGTAAATGCAAATCACCTCTTCATGCTATAAATTCAGTACTTACTCGTTTGTTGTTTGAATCAATGTACTTGATCTCGCCGGTCTTGAGGCTTTTGGCGCTGCTGATGCCGGCCTTGACGGGCACGGGCGCGGTGTAGAGATTCTTGAAGAACCCGGGGCCGGTCTTGACCACGGACCCGTCGGCGGTCTCAAGGTCTATCGTGTCGCCGGGGAGGACCACGGCGGTAGCTGCTGGCATTGCGGTCTGTTCTGTTCTAGTTCGGTTGTTCCGGGGGTTCTGTTCGGCTGTTCTGGCGGGCACAAATTTTCAGTAGTAGTGCAAACCCCAACCCTGTATGCGAACGGTCGCGGGCCCCGGTTCTGGGGAGTTTGGGCGGGCGCTGACTCGGAGCCAACGAAAAGGCCCAAACAAACGCTGATTTGGTTTTCTCTTTCTGCAAACCACTCCATCGCACATTTAAGCGCCCGCGCCTCCAGACAGCACCACCGACTCGAACCACAGCCAGCGACTGATCCAGACACTCCGATACCAAGCGACAGACACACAGTTTGAATGAAAGCAGGATTGGCGATTCCCAAGGCGCGCATCCAGCCATGCTCGGCAGCGTCGAGTAGCTCCTCGACATCCCACAGGCACCAGCCCCGACGATGCGTCTCTTACAGCGCACGGCCCTCTCGAGCAACCCAGCCGACCCGCAAGTACTCCGGGTTCACCCTGCAGCGCAAGATCAACTCGCTGGGATCGACTTCATCCAGCTTGGGCCTGCACCGTCTGTACTCTCGAGCCGCCGACCCCATCAACACTTCCTCCAGCAACGGCCCAGACCAGTCGTTTTTCTACTCACACCAGTCCATCAACCAGGCTGAGGCAGAAGGGCTACTGGCTGGGATCAAGGGCGATGAGTCTGTCGAATCGCTCGACTCGACCACAGAAGAGTCTTTTCTCAAACAGCTGGACGAGGTATCACTGCTCGCCCGTGTATCGTTCAAGACCAACCCAGCACATCAGTCTGTCGACAGGAAATATGTTAGCAGGCTTTTAGAGATTAAGAACATTGCTAATGCCCGGGCCAAGAAGAATTCTGGCGTTGCGCAATCTTTCAAGGGTATTGATCTCAGTTCCTGGGGCAAAAAGAAAAATGCTACAAGCACTGCCAGCAAGTCCGATCTACAAGAAGAGTTTGCCGTGTCTGCGGACAAGGTCAAGCAGTTTGCAAACAGCACTAGAGAGATTACAGAGCATGACGTTGCCACCTTTCTACAAATACATGCTCAGGACTCGGGCTTGGCGTTTATTGCATATCTCGAGGAGCTTATTCTCACTTCAAACGAGCACACATTACCAGCAATTGCACAGTTCATTTCCAGCCACATTTTCAAACAGTCTTCGTTCTCGGAGTTTCTACCGCAAGATCAAGCGGTGCAGGAAGAGGTCGTCCAGAACCAAGTTTCTCTGGTTTTGGTTAGAGCCCTAGAGGTTTTCCCATCTACGACGGTCTCTGTTGAATCTGGCGAGGTGGACGAAATTGCCGGTGTTGCCAGTTTGGCCTCTATAAAGCAACTGCTGGACCAGTTCAGTGAGCATAGCGACGCCCCGTCTTTGAAAGATCTCTACGCCCGTCTCGTTTCCAAGTCCTGCACCTATGAAAGTGCCAAGGAAATTATCAGCACATACACTGAGGAGGGACTTTCCTTTACCGAGGAAACCGTCGATGCCTTTATCGAGTCTCTGAGCAGGTACAGCCATGCCAAGTGGGAGACGAGTTCATGCACGCTCAAGGAATTCAGTTCGACTCTTAAAGAGGAAATTATTGCATACAGGCCGTTTTTCGTTTCTGAAACAGTCACTCCCGCAATTACAAACTTTTTATTAGACTTTGTCGTCGACCCGCATGAATTCTATGGCATTCTGGATATTGTGGAAGAATCTCGCTACCAGGACCGCATTCTCTCAGAGTGCCAGCCCAACATTCTTAAAGCAGCCGTCAGATGCCACATGGGATCTCTACGCGAGCGCGATCCGGCAAATGCAAATTCCGTGGTCTTTGTTAGTCCAGACCAGAGAGGCGCGGGTCCAAATACTGTGGCTATGTCACACATGTTTGGTCTCTTGACTCGGTTTGACAAGACGTCGTCGGGCATTACAAAGGAGGCTTTGGAAGAGTGCTTGGTGCTTTCGGCTCGCTTGGGAAACACAGCGGCCATGTACCAAGCTCTGGCACTCAGACTTCATTTGACACAGGGCGAGTCGACCGATGCGTCGTCCGTCCCCATTTCAAAGAAAATCTTGTCCCAGGTGTTTAACGCATTCCCAATTTCTTCCGGTGCTGTTGCTCACGAAAAGAAGACATCCTTCTCGCCCTGGATCGTCAGCGAAGCAGTCATTATTGACTCGGCTCGCGATGAGTCTGTCTTGTTTCACTTGAGAAGCCAGTTGCACCCCCTGCAGGACACCAAGGTGTATTCCCAGTACCTTCTTGCATTGGGACGGTGCAGCCGGTCTGACCTGATTCTCTACGAATGGGAGCAGCTCGCACCTCTAATCTCTGAGAACGTCAACGATTCGCACTTCCAAGACGTTGTCATGGCCTTGCTGTCTGCATTCAAAACGGCGGGGTCCATGCACGGCGGCCGGGTCTTGGAGGCTCTTTTAGAAGCCTCGACCCTCAACACCGCCAACCACGGCTACGCGCTCAACGTCCTCACCAAGGTGTTGAACCGCGAGCTGCTGCCGCTTGCCCCCACCCTCCACGTCGTCACCAAGTGGCTGCTCGACCACCCCAAGGCCGGCCAGTGGACCGACGCCGACGTCACCAAGCTCTACTACGAGGTCTCCCCCGAGAGCGTCCACATGCCCGAGCTCCTTGGCACCGCCAGCGACTCCCTCAGCCAGCTGCAGCTCGCCCCCGACGAGGGCAAGCCCGCACACCTCGTTCTCAGTAAGGTCCTCTCAAACCTCGTCAACCAGGTCCGCAACGGCCAAGACGCAAAGCTTGCATTCAGCCATGTCGAGAACCTCTTTGGCAAATATGCATAAAGATACAAAAAAAAAAACAATACTTAGAATCTAGAATTGAAAGTAGACACTAGAAAAAAGAAATAGAATAACAAGAAAAAAAAAAAAAAAAAAAAAAAAGTCATGAATTCATTAGTACTTGGTATGCCATGTACGTGGTATACAGAATTAGTAGAGCAGCAAGTGTGTATCAGGTTTAGTCGGTCTTGCCTCTTCCGGCGGGGTCGGTGTAGCTGTAGGCGGCGACGTTGTGGTAGTCGTAGTTGTTGTTTCCGCCGCCGGTGGAGGGTAGTACTCATGGTGGCGTTTTGGTTTAATGAGGAGAATGATAAAGAGCCCAAAGACGAGCAACGACAGCAGCAGGATGATTTTGCACTTTTGCGTGCGCTTTTGGTAGTGCGTGGCCTGGACCAGGTCCTTGTCGGCGGCCTTGACGTTGCTGTGCATGGTCTCAATGTTGTAGTCGATGCGGTCCAGCAGCGTGCCCTGGTCAATTACCATGGCCTGCAAGTCCTTGAAGATTTCAGACAGCTCGAGAATGCCTTGCGCAATCTTGGTGATTTCCTTTTCGCGGTGCAGGATAGTCTGTTCGTTGGGTGCCCCGGTCTGGATGAGCTGCGGGTTGGCCTGTTGCGCCTCGAGCGTCTTGTGTGAGAGAGCGGCGTCATTGTCTGCGTCCAACGACGTGTTCTCGCCGTCGCCGCCCTCGCCCAGCAGCAACAGGTTGTCATTGTTAGCGTTGGGCTGCGAAAATGCTTCATTCCGTAACGACCGCAGGTAGTTGCTCTGCATCTTTCGGAACCGCGTCGACGCAGTTTGCACCTTGACCGCCAGTGCCATTTTCATGTTTTTGCTCATCCGCAGCTCCTCCGACGTCGAGCTACCACCCTGTGCCACGCGCTCAAACTTCTTGATCCCCGTTTGGCATGCATGCAGTTCGTTTGTGATTTCATATGTCAACCGCTCAATGAGCTCCTCTTCCTCCGTCCGGTCGTCAAACCCCGGCAGCGCGTTTTTCCGGTGCAATGCCGCTAAGCGAGTCGTTTTGGTGTCGATTTGCGCAAGCCTCTCCTCCACCGAGTCCGAAATGTCGAGCCAAGCGGGCGGCAGCACGTCCATCTCAATGGAAATCGTCTGGTCGTCGCCCATGCCCGCGGCACCGCCAATAAGGCCTTGCTGCTCCTCGGGCACCGACGACGAGTCAAAGGCACCGCCGGAGCTCGCCGTCGATATGTACTGCGGGTGGTGCGCGTACGACTGCCGGAAACTGACGTAGAGGTTGGTTCTGTCTCTAAACATGGCTCACAAGTCGGCAATTGAGTCAATTGAAAGTATGCAAAAACTGAGGAGCAGTCTGTTCAATGTCGATACCACAAAAACTAGCTTCAAACAAGAGTGTACGCAAAATTAAAAGAGCCAGAGACTTTGTGGGCCGTGTCGATGATGGTCTGAGAAGCCACGGAGGTGTTCAATCTGGGACCTTATATCGATCAACCCTTGCCCTGGTATGTATATACTATGGGGCTATCAATATGGATTCGATAGAGACTAGATTCAAAATCACTAAAATTGGTTTATACTATATAATAAAAGGCAGGAAAGCAAAAAAAGGCTCGTGGAATCAGTAAAAGTACAGACTATAAAACAAATTTGGTTCATGAAAAGTTGAAAAAAAGACAGTGCGTAAAGTCCACCTCTAGATTCCTCTAGAGGCGCCGTAGGGACCCTCTGCGCCGGACGACGCGCCAGGCACATTAAGTACGTTTGCAAGATTGTTGCGTTGCTTTCCCGGGCGAGCCCTGGGCACGCCGTAAGCTTGAGGCGCGGCAGTCGAGTGGCCCTTGCCGCGCTTGGCTGAAGACATGCCGGGGATTTGAAAGTCCGGGTTGTTGGACAAGACAAAGTCCGTGCGTTCAGAGGCGGCCCGCTGGTTGCTGGCCGGCTGCTGAAAGTATTTGGGGTTGACTGGCCGCTGGCTTATTGAGGTGAAGTGGCTGCTGTCAGACACCGCTGGAGACGAAGGAGGGTCGAGGGCAGGGTCGCTGTGTGGGTTGATGGAGGTTTGCAGGTGAGAGTTGTCGAGCACCGGTAGAGCGTGGTCGTCGCCCGTGACTCGATCTTCGGGAACGTACATGGCCCTTAGGTCCTGGTGTCGCGATGGACTCGCTCTCTGCTGCTGGGCCTCTTGGTACTCAACAGGTGGTGGGGCCTGGAGATTCTCTTGCTGCGGCCTTGGAAGTCTCTCTCTAGGGTTTTTCTGTCTTTGGTTGTATTGGCCAGTCGATTCAACACCAGGCGTAGGAGACTGCTGTTGGGGAGGTGCACGCTGTACAGGTGCTGGCGCATTGGGGTTGCTGTATTGGTTTGGCGAAGGGCCAGCGTGCCGAAGCTCACTTCTACCCTGCGCCGGAGGAAACCTTTCAGTGCTGTTTGCTAGCGAAGAAGACGACTCTGCAGCAGTCTCGTATTGTGTTGGCAACGTGCTACTGCTTGCGCCCATGGGACTTGGTTGAGTGTTGACACCTCCCACTATATTCCTTTGGCGGGGAGTGCTTCTTGCGACAGCCTCACTACTGCCAGACCTTTGCAACCGTGGGTCTGCCTGAGATTGGGACTGAGGGTTGAGAGCAGAGTAGTTGTGAATACGTGGAATGGGCACGACATTGCCGCCAAACTCTTTATAAGAGTCGGGCGCAACGCTTGCACCATCGTCGTACTCATCCTGGCCGTAGGACATGCCTGCGGGAATAATACTCTCAGTTACTGAAGGTCGGTAGTGACGAGCACGTCTGCCGGGGCCCTGGGACATGGCTACTGTTGTGCCTCCTACAGTCCCTGCAGTCGCCGCAGCGGCAGCAACAGCAGAGGGTGCAGAGCGTTGGTTGCTGTAATTGGGAGCTCCAGGTGTGTTGTTGTTCCAGCTGCTCGAACCGTCTCTAAATTCTGCATGATCAGTGTATTCGGGTGACCTGTATTCCAATGAAGGCGAAGGCGTGCGATTGTTGTAAGGGTCGTAGCTGTTGACGTCAACACCAGCAGGGTAGAAATGCGGTTCCTCTGCCGTGTCTGGTTGTGTGTTGTTATGCTCTCTTGATCGGACGTTCAAGGGGATTTGATCGTCATTGTCGCCCGCAGTACCTCTGCTGTTGTATCTGAGCTCAACAAAATCCGAGTGAGGAGTCTTATGGACGGTTTCTCCGCCGTAGACCATGCCGCCATCGGGGACAAACGCCGAGGAGGAGTTGAAGTAGTTGAGGGTTTGGAGCTCAGAGTTGTCTTCTCTGCTCTTGGTTGCTCTGCGTGACGAGATGGTTCTTCTCATGATGCATAGGAGCACGCCAAAGAGCACAATAAGAACCGTAGCGGCCAAGACAATCCATCCACCCCAGTCGAGATGGGGTACAAACAGGAGAATGTCGACTAAGAACGCTAGAAGCGAGAGCATGAAGCATGGTAGTGACAGAATGAGAATGAACAAAAGGTAGTGCGACGAGTGTGCAAATGTCTGTAAGTGAGCGGCTAAAGTGAGCAGCAGCAGGATGAAGGTGAGACCAGCAGCAACGACATGCACAATGAGCAGATTGGCAAGCGTATGTCGGGCGTTTGAAGGCAGTGAGAAGCCTTCCACGGAAGTAACGTCGCCGTAGCCTATGCCAATGTCCGAGCAGGTGTTGGTCCACGTGTTGCAGTACCCAAACACGCCAAACTGGATATTCTGGTATGTACAAAGGGTGATGGAGCGCGTGACGGGCACAGAGAGCACTGCAATGAGCTCGAGCGCAAACGCAATGGCGAGAATGACGCAGAGGCCGGTCGCAGGTCGGATTCGCAAGCCCATGGTCGCGGCAGGGCACCTAGCAGAAGGAGGGCACTTGGAGTATCAGTCGAGAACCAAGCGTGGGCTGGAGCAGGTTGGCACACGCTGTGAACGGAGCGCGCGGTCAAGAACTAGTAGCGCGTCGAGTTTTACAAATGTCGGAGAAGCGTGTTTCGGTAGAGTCCTGCGAGAACGAGCGTGCGTGGAGTGAATGGCGAGTAGAAAAGGAGGTTTGGTTGAGAAATAATTTAAAAAGAAAAAAAAGTTGGAATTAAAGGTACAGCTACGAAGGTTTGCACGCGGCCGAAACAGAGCCCGCGCTGAAACGCTGCGCAATGTGAGACCTGTCTGCAAGGCCTTTGAGCGAGAAGCGCAGGGAAGACGGGCCTGGTCAGGGCCCTGGTCAGAGATTCTTCGGCGAGCAAGTTGGCGGTGGACCAGGCGCGGACACAATCACGCTCTTGAATGGTGCTATTTGGTCTACAGGAAATAGTTGCTGAACCGCACCTGCACCGACTACGACGAATCCATTGCACGTCCAGTCAGATATTCATATATTCACGTCCTTCTCTAGGCCTTTCTCTAGGTATTCATGGCAACTCATCAGCGTCGGGCAGTTTGGCGTTCAAGTCGGTTTGGGAGAATAAAAAAATAAAATCGCAGAAAAATTTCAAGCCTGCTCAGATCTCGGATCAGCTCAGTTCACGACAAAATGCCCCCCAAAGTCCACAAGCGCTTTGACGACGATGGAGCGGTCGACTCGAACGGACCGCCTCAGGAACTGGCCACTGCTGCGACTAAAAGCAGCAAGCACAGGAACAAGAAGAAAAACAAGAGGGCGAGGGAGAAGGAGCATGCCGCGCGCGCGTTAAGCGAACAAGAGGCCGCCGACGAGGCAGAAGCGCCCGAGCAGCAGGAGGACAGCCAGCCTGGCGCTAAAAAGCATAAACATAGTCATCAGCAGAGCCAGAACTCTGAAAGCGTTAATGGCCACCATCGAGAGAGAATCGACACTAAGGAACCAGAGGTTGCAGATGCACAACCACATACCGAAAAGCACGACGAACCGGCGCCCAAGAAGAGCAAAAACAAGAAATCCAACGGTTCAGTCAAATTTTACGACTCTGAAGACGAAGACGACCGGCGCGAAATGGAGGAAGAGCCAGACTCGGACGACGAGAACGCCGTGGCCCGCAACTCACTTGCACACAAATCCAACAAGAACAGCCATCAGGCGCGCAAGGAGCTCAAGAAGAAACTGCACTACGTGCGGACCACGCTACCCATGTACCAGGCTGGCAAGGAGGTTGTGGAGCGCATTTTTCAAAACGAAGTCACCGTGCTGCTCGGTGAGACGGGTTCCGGTAAGTCGACGCAACTGCCGCAGCTCATTTACGCAGCGTCGACAAAGGAGAACCCGGAGCGGATAGCCATTACGCAGCCTCGACGTGTTGCGGCAATCAACCTGGCTTCGCGAGTCAGCGAAGAGATGGGCGAGGTGCTGGGTGAAAAAGTCGGTTACTCGGTCAGATTCCTCAATGCCAGCCACCCACGCTTTACCCACATCAAGTACTTGACCGACGGTATGCTGTTGAGAGAGCTCATGGGCAATAGCGACTTGGAGGCGTACACAACCATTATCTTGGACGAAGCACACGAACGCACGCTGCTCACGGACCTGCTCATGGGTCTGCTGAAACAAGTCCTTGTTCGACGCAACGCAACCGAAAACAAGCTGCGCCTAATTGTCATGTCGGCCACGCTTGACGCTGAGCGGTTCAGCACGTTTTTCAACCAGTGCGACATTTTGTTTGTGGAAGGTAAAATGTACCCTGTGCAGCGGTACTACTTGGAGCAGCCCATTGACGACATTGTCGACAGCATGGTGCAGACAGTGTGCCAGGTCAATCACACCGAGCCCACGGGTGATATTTTGGCGTTTTTGCCTGGTCAGGAAGAAATTGAAAAAGTCGTGCAGCGGCTTACAGATATCGCTGGCGATTTGCCCAAGGAAGCGCCCTTGATTGTTGCATTGCCACTGTATGCGTCTCTCGCACCAAACGCGCAGCAAAAAGCGTTTGAACCCCTGGGCAAGAACCGGCGCAAGGTCATTTGCGCCACGAATATCGCCGAAACGTCGCTTACAGTCCCCGGCGTGAGGTACGTCATTGACAGTGGCCTGCGCAAGGTCAAGGTGTGGAAACCCGATTTGGGCATGGACACGCTGTTGACCACGCCCATTTCGCAGGCTGCCGCCATGCAGAGAATGGGCCGTGCAGGAAGAGAGGCGCCGGGCAAGTGTTTCCGGCTTTTTACTGAAGAAACCTACAAAACAGAGCTCCCTAACCAGACCGAGGCGGAAATTGTGCGCAGTGATATTACTGCCGCGGTGCTCATGCTTAAGCGCGCTGGCGTCGACGATGTCCTTGGGTTTGAATGGGTCGAGTCGCCGGGCAAGAAGGCTATTAGCTCTGCGTTGCTCAAGCTATATGGTCTGAAAGCGCTCGACGACGCCGGCAAAGTGACGCCGTTGGGTGTGCAAATGGCACTGCTCCCCGTCAGCCCCCAACTCGCCGCAGTGCTTCTCAGCGCCAGCAACATGGGCGGCCTCAAACTCTTGTCAACGGTCATTGACGTGGTTGCGTGCATTTCGGTCGAAAACCTGCTCATGAACCCGCACCCAGAGGTCCGCGACACGGTTAACGAGACGAGGCAAAAGCTGTTTGGCGGCGGCATGGAGTGGGGTGACTTGGTCATGCTCAAGGAGATGTACGACATGTACTGCGAGATTGACTCGAAGAGGGAGCAGAAGCAGTGGTGCAAGGAGGTGTGCGTGAGCTACAAGGCCATGCGCAACGTGGTGCAGGTGCGCGCCCAGATCCAGGGCTACATGGAGACCATATTTAACGGCAAGGCAAAGAAACAGACTAGGAAGCGACCTCAAGGCAGTGACGACTCTGACAGCGACAGCGACGATGACTATGACGAACTGGCGTCCAACACCTCTGGCCAGTTCGACATCAAGTCACTGCTCAAGTGCTTCCTGCACGGCTACATCACCAACACCGCGCTGGGCCTGCCGGACCGCCGCTACCGCAGCATCATCAATGGCCAGACGCTGTCCATCCACCCGTCGTCCATGCTCTTTGGCCGCAAGCTCGAGGCCATCATGTACATGGAGTTTGTCTACACCACCAAGGCATACGGTCGCATGGTCAGCCCGGTCCAGATTGAGTGGCTCCACGAGGTCGCGCCACACATGCTGGGATGAGTGTTCACTGCTCAACCAGCAGATATAGACTTGTATATTAATATCATGATAGAGACTCACCAACTGGCTTTCTAAAGGTTCTTCTGTATTAGCCCAACCATTTCAAACTCTTGTGCGACGTATTTAAACGGCGCATGTTTGTTCTCAGCACTGTTTCCAACATTTCCTCCTAACTGACTCCATCTACACCAAATGCTTACTAGACCAATCAGCAACTCCTGCTCTCTCTCAACTGGCGTTTCAACACAGTTTGACTGGGCTTTCAGTGAAATGTTCCGGGCCTGTCAAAATGATATAGTATTATCACGTGACCGTTTTAGAGTTTATTAGAGTTTGTTAGCCTAAATGAGATATGCGGTACGGTGCTTGGTACCATACTGTACTTGCCACAAAATACATTACTGAAGCTGCCACAAATGCCAACGCCATACAATAGAAGCCTGCTATGATAACACTGTGCTATTACATGTGCTACAGGTACCAGCTGCGGTACCCAGACGTAACTTTTTTTTTGGTTTTTTCATTTTTCTCTTTTCTTCCTTCCCACCATCATCGCCGACTTTTGCTGCCTCTGCTGCGGTTTGCTGCGTTTCCTGCTGTTGCTGCGCCGAGTCCAAGTCTGAGCTGCTACTCCCGATATCTCTGCCAGTCTGATACTCACAGACAGTTACTAGGCTGCCGACCCGCCCGTCTCTTGGTACCGGGTATTAATATAACAGCGACATTTCACGCGCTCGACGATATTTTACTGAAACCCCTTCACACCGCAATGGCCCCTCACCCACTTGGGCACCTCACTCACGCGCCCGTGCCGCCGGGAAACAAGATGCCCGCGTCCAGCCAACCCTCCGTGTTGGTGAATGGCGCTGCTGGGGCTGGCGCTGCCCCCCCACAGCAGCAGTACCCGGGACAATACCCTGCCACTCCAGAAGAAGGCGCTTTACAAAAGTTCCAGGCCGAGTCTGCCGAGACTTGGCTATGTATAGGCAGTTTGGCTGAGCTCATGGGCGACCTCGACCGTGCGGCCGCCGCTTACGACACCTCGCTAAGGCACAACCCGTACTCTATTCCCGCTTTAAAAGCTATTGGCAACCTGTGCAGACAGCGCGACATGTTTCCCAAGGCCCTTGAATACTACCAAGCTGTCCTTCAGTTGAGCCCCCAGTCGGGCGACGCTTGGGGGTCAATAGGCCACTGCTACCTCATGATGGACGAGCTGCAAAACGCGTACTCTGCCTACCAAGAGGCTCTCGTACATTTAAACAACCCCAAGGACCCCAAGCTGTGGTACGGCATTGGCATCTTGTACGAAAGATCCGAGTCTCTTGAGTACGCAGAGGAAGCCTTTACCCAAGTCATGGAGCTGGACCCCAATTTTGACAAGGCAAACGAAATTTACTTTCGACTTGGCATTATATACAAGCAGCAGTCCAAGTTCCAGCAGTCTTTGGAATGTTTCAACTACATTTTGCGCAACCCTCCCACGCCGCTGACCCAGGCAGACATTTGGTTCCAAATCGGCCACGTCTACGAGCAGCAAAAGTATTTCCAAGAGGCCAAAGAGTCGTACGAGCGCGTCTTGGCGTACAATCCGGCGCACGGAAAGGTGTTGCAGCAACTTGGCTGGCTCTACCACCAGCCCAACTCTTCGTTTGCCAACCAAGAAGTCGCCATTGAATACATTACAAAGTCGTTAGAAGCTGACCCCAACGATGCGCAGTCTTGGTATCTTTTGGGCCGCTGCTACATGGCCCTCCAACTGCACAACAAGGCCTACGAGGCCTACCAACAAGCCGTTTACCGCGACAGCAATAACCCGACGTTTTGGTGCAGCATTGGCGTGCTTTACTATCAAATCAACCAGTACCGCGATGCCCTGGACGCCTACTTCAAAGCCATCCGCCTCAATCCCAATATTTCCGAGGTGTGGTACGATTTGGGCACGCTATACGAGTCCTGCAACAACCCAGTGAGTGACGCGCTCGACGCGTACACGCGCGCCGCAGAGCTCGACCCCAACAACATGCAAATCCGCGCCCGGCTCGACCAGCTGCGCAACGCGCAAAACGGCGGACCGCCGCCGCCAGGACCTAGAGAAATTAATCCCAACTCTTACTTGCACCAGCCTGCTCCCTCGCAAGCAGGTTTGGGCGCGGCGCCGCCTAGTGAGGGTCCTGCACCACAACAGCGCCAGGAGGGTAGCGGTGCCAGACCCCCAAATGAAGCAGCAGAGTTTGAAGCGCAGCAGCAGGCCCGCGTGCAGGCAGAGGCGCAGGCTAGAGCGCAGGCTGAAGCCCAAGCCCGCAGTGAAATGAACCGCCAACAAACGCAACCGCCTCAAGCTGGGGACCAACAGGCGCAGATCTATGCTCAGCAACAGGTTCAACAACAGGCCCAGCAACAAGCGTTTGTACAGGCTCAAGCACAGGCCCATGCTCAGGCTCAGGCACAAGCCCAGGCACAAGCACAGGCACAAGCCCAGGCACAAGCACAAGCACAAGCCCAGGCCCAAGCAGAAGCTCAGTCACAGTTCCAAGCCCAAGCCCAGACCGAAGCAGAAGCTAAAGCGCGAGCTCTTGAGCAAGCCAAGCCCGAGCCAGTCAGCAAAACCGAAGAGTCTAGTTCGTCGTCTACAAGCGCGCTGGGTGCTGATGCTGCTTCTGCAGAAAGCGCTGCACCAGCTAGCGAGGCTCGTGAGGATGCCACGAGAAAGGCATCCGCTCAGCCTGAGGCAGTTGAGAGTGCTGCACAGAGCGCTGACCCAAAAACAAACAGCTCAGCGCCGCCTTCTGAGAATGGCCGCCCCGTGAGCGCGGGGTCTAAACGTGCCGCTGAGGGAGATGATGCGGAGAGCAACAAGAAGGTAGCGACGGATGCACCAGCTACTGCTGAGCCTATTGACAAGTCGTCTGTTCAAGGGCCAGCCAAAGAAAACGGCGTGGAAGCGAGCAACGAGAGTCAGCAGAGTACAAAAGAGGGTGAACCATCAAGTGAGCAGAGTGCTACCACTGAGGAAAAGAAGGAGGAGACGTCTGCGACGACCAAGAGTACTGAACAAGGCAATGTTCCAGCCGCGCCAGCCCAAACGGACACTGAGCCCAAGACCAACGAAGATACGCCAGCTGCCACTGCCTTGTCTGTTCCTGCCACGACGGCGGGCGAAACGACGACGCCAGCCTCCGAGTCAAGCCCCGCCGTGTCTGCCTCCGAAAACCCGTCCACCGCCACCACCCCCGGCGCCACCAAGGCCTAGTCCAGACTTTGAGCTAATGCGACTTTAATAAAACTGTATTGTGTATAAAAAGTCTTATTATTTTTTCTCTGTGTTGGTGTAGGCTGTGGGTCAGTGCGGGAAGTTACTTTTGCTTTTAGATTTACAGGCTGGCGGTGACCCCAGCCGGTGCAAAACACGCACTACATGCCTGGTACACTCCCATGAATAGTTGTCATTCTCACTGAACTCGTCCGCCGTTCACTTGTTCATGTGCCCTGCGTGAAATGTTCTGCGCGTTGCTTCTGTGCAGTTTGTGTTCCGTGCCTGGATGGTGTGAGCCTGTCACGTGCTCAGTGCATGGTTTGTTGCTTAATTTAGGCCTTGAACGCGATTTCTTGGTTTAATTTAACTTTGAGTCTGCTTTTTCCAAATCGCCCGAATAACTCAAATACCTCTGGAGTAACTGTGTAGCTGATAAAATTGGTATAGTTTTGGTCTGGCTTTGCTGGCGGTTTCAGCGGTTTCAGCGGTTTCAGCGGCGGGTTCTGTGTCGTCGGCGGGCCGAAACGTCATTTTTCAAGGCGTCGGCGTTTTTTCTTCGTCGTGGAATTGGCCGTCGTTTGTCAAACTGGCCTGTGTTTGTTAGATGCCGTGGACTGAACAGTTCGAGACTGGCCATGTCCGTGTAGATTCCGCAGTAGTTCCGTAGCCATGAAGTCTTGGTGTTCTCTGGTTCTCCAGCCCAAGTCCTCGTCGTTGAAACGCTCCAACATGGGTTTGGTCCAGAATTGTTTCGCAAAAGTGTTTTTAACTTATTCTTTCTTCTTTCTTTCTCTTCTTCAACCGTCTCAGTTCCGTCGCATGCCATTGATCCGTCTCTGCTGACACCTTCTCTGCATCTCCCTCATCACTCCATCATGCACTCGGCGCTCCCAGTCTCGTACAGCGAAAAGCCGCTCTCGGGCCGTGCAGGCACCAGCGCCAGGCCCGGCTCCTGGGTCTTTGCCGTGCAGGCCTTTGCCAACCGCGCCAAGGTCGCCTGCCTCTACAACTCGCGCGTGCAGTGGCTGCTCGCCGGCCTCATGCTCTTTCTCATCGCCGTGCACTACCTCTTCAACGGCGGCTCGTCGCTCGGTCTTAGCGGCGTTTACAATGACGCACATACCGTCACCGTCGTGCAGCAGCCTTACATTTACCCAGACTTGACCAAGATTGAAGAGTTTCGCAAGTTCAAAACCGTCGAGTTCAAGGAAGGCCGCAAAGTGGCCTCGGCCAAGAATGCAATCATTTACAAGCCGCGCAAGTCGCTGGCCAGCAAGTTCAGTCTAAGCCGGCTGGCTAGCAAGTACTTTTTCCAGCGCTCGGCAGCGGGTGGCGAGCTCGCAGACGCCGATCCCGCGCTCGTCATGGTCCTGGGCCTCGACGCAGACAGGTACTCCAAGGACTACCTCACGAGCGTGCTCGCAGACCGGTTGGCCTATGCCAAGGCACACGGCTACGGCCTCTACTGCCGGTACCTGCAAGACTTTATTCCCGAGGGCGAATCGCCCGCCCAGCAGGAACACAAGCTCGACCCGCTCGAATGGGCCAAGATCCACCTCATGCGCGAGGCCATGTTTGCCTTCTCCAACGCCGCGTGGATGTGGTGGCTCGAGCAGGACGCCGTCATTATGAACGCCAAGTTTGACATTGGCGCCGAGCTCGTCTTTGACAAGGCCGCGCTCTCGCACCGCATGTTGCGCGACACCCCCGTCATCCCGCCCCAGTCCATCATCCACACCTACAAGCACGTCCCCGCCGACCAGATCAAGCTCATCACCACCCAGAACGACGGCGGCATCTCCATGAGCTCGTTCCTCATCCGCAACGACCTCCTCTACGGCCGCATGCTCTTTGACTACCTCCGCGACCCGCTCCACCGCAACTACAATGGCTTCCGCAACGCCGGCTCCGGCAGCGCCGTCGAGGCCGCTTTCACCCACCTCGTCCAATGGCACCCGGCCATTCTCAGCAAAATGGCCCTTGTTTCCCCGTCATTGCTCGGGGCGTTGCCCGAGGACGGCAAGCTCATCCAGGGCACCGCGTTCAAGGAAGGCGGGTTTGTCTACCTCACAAAGTCCTCGCTGCTCTCGCACCGCGGCGTCCAGGACAGCGACTACATTGCCCGCGAGTGGAACGCCGCCAAGGCCTCGCTCGAGCCTAAATAGCAGCTCCCTGTATTTATTAAGAATCATCAACTTGTATCAATCAATTTCAATTCCATTTCAATCCGTATACTTGTGCTGAGTGAGTTGTTACGTCAGCAGCCGAAATCCAAAGCCAGGCCTGAAGGCTCGTAAATCAATCTCACTGAACAACTCGCCAGACCAGCATCACCGACTTGGAGCGCCAAAACGCCACTAGAAACTACAAGGCACTTGTTAATAGTAACCAAATACGGACCTTAAAAAAAGCATGTCGGAATCAGCACCGATATACCGTGCACAAACCCCAGCCTGGTCGCCGCCGCCACCGGCCCCCGAGCCTGCACCTGCCGCATCCACATCCACGCCAACGACAACGACAACGCAGTCCAGCGCGGTCCTCGAGCAGCGCAAGACGCAGTTTGTGAAACACCTTATAAGATGCCTGGATATGCTTGTGACTGTCCATCTTGCCATTGTGTATCTCCATGAGTATGTACTCCTATATCTGCGCCAGTGTGTGTGGTGGTTGTTTCGTGATTCAAGGCTAACTCCTCCAGCGTGTCGACGTTCCGCCTGCTCGCCCGCGGCATTGTCCAGATTGTAGGTCATCCCTCCCCTGTACCCGCGTTTGTCTCTCTCTTTGAGGTTCTGTACGTTTGCTAACACGTTTGGTGGTGGAATAGATCTTTCTCTCCCCCCGCATCTTTGGCATCAGCCTGCCCACTGTCTTCAACAAGCGGCCCATCATCAGCCTCGTCATGCTCACGAACCTCTACTGCTTTGCACGGCACCTCTTCATGACTGCGCCGCCAGCAGGCACGGGCGCCCCCGGTTCCAGCTCGCCGCTCGCGCACTCGTACCTCCATGGCGGCCTCACCATTGAGTTCGTCGGCGAGACGCGCTTTGCCTCGCCCCTGCCCTTCCTCGTCCTCGACGCCCTTATTCTTGCACTCCAGCTGACGCTCTTCTCGCTCAACTTTGTCGGGCCAGCCCCGCCACCGGTGCCTGTGGTGGCAACAGCGACGGGGGTGGAGGATTCGGACTCGGAGAGCTCGCGCACGCACCTGCTCTCTGACGACCACGCCGACTACAGCGGCGAGACCGAACCGGACCAAGACGAGGACGAGGACGACGCTGTAGCCGCGCTGGAAAACGACCCGTACCTGACGTACTCGGGCAACCTCGTCGTCGCCCGCATCGAACTGGCGCGTACACTAAAGCACGCCTGGAACGCACACATCAACGCTGCCGCGTCCGCAACGTCTGCGGGAAATAATACAAGGACTAGTACAGGCTCAGCGGCACCAAACACGGCGGGCACGGCCGCAGGGTCGATTTTCCCGGCCAGGTTCTGGCGTGCCCCAGACACAACAGACACAGCAACGACAGCGACGGCGGACCAGGACGTGGCTGACCTCGAGGAAGGCTCGGCCCGGCCACAGACACAACCGCCGGAGCAGCCACCCACCGGCGGCGGTGCGCAACAGCGCCTGGACCCGTCTAGCTCTCTGAGCAGGTTACTGTGGAGCTTCACTTCCGCAACGACCTAAATCGTATACATGTCTACCTACCCGTTCTTGACTCGTTATTGCTATTGTTGTTTTTGCTAGTTACGTTCTCTTTGCATTTTCGTCTTCATAATTATCATTCTACTTAGAACTGAATTAAAAGCTATTAGTTAGCATTTTGCCTTGTTTCTAGTTGCAACATTTATTAAAATTCATTAGCTTATTACATCAACCCCTCAGTGCCATACACTCTATTACCTTTATTACCTTGCTCCTCACTCTTCGCGCAAGTGACCTGCTCAATTCTTTTTCTTCTTTGGCGCCTTGCCAAACTTCTCCTCGTACCGTTTTTCAAACTCGACCTGTTTGGCCGAGATGAGCGCAGAGAGCTCCGCCAGCTCCGCCAGCTTGGCGTGCGGGTCCCACGACTCCTGGTCCGCTGTGGCTTTGCCCGTGGCCGCAACAGACGAAGCAGCGTCCTTGCCGTCACTGTCGTCGCCGTCGGATGCGTCGCTGAGACCACCTGTAAACCCCTGCTGCCGCGCCTTCACCGGGTTGGGCGTCACCGGGTACACGCGGTGCGGCCGGTCCTCGCTCTCACCCGCAGCAATAGTTGCCTTTTTCGAGAAACCCCTCTTGAGCAGAATGCCCGAGTCGTCCTCGCTCGAGATCTTTTCATGCACGATCGTGCTCGCGGCAAGCTCCCGTTCGGCTTCGACAATACCTTCAGTGACATCCTTTTCAGCCAGTTCCTGGTCGTCGTCTTGATCCTCGTCCTCCTCGTCATCATCGTAGGGCCCTTGTGAAGGCGACGCACCAGAGTTGTATCCAAACGTGCGCGCGGTGTGGCTCACGTACTTTTGGATTCTTGGATCGTCGTCCCAGGCATTTGCGGCACGGATGTCTTTGCTTGTGCTAGGACCGACGCTGTAGTCATGAAATACGCGGGTAGTATTTTCCTGAGCTGGAGGGACAGTGGGTTGTGGTGTGTAAACTGGCTCACTCTCCTCAGGCTCTTCCTCTTCTTCCTCCTCCTCCTCCTCATCGTCAGAGTCATCAGGGAAAACACGCTCAGGGGCAGCAGCCTTCTTTCTCAGCTCCCACGGGAATATCGGTTTGATACCGTGTGCAGACTTGCTACCATGATGATGGTCGTCGCGCACTTCGCGGTGCGGCTGATCCGACTGCGGAGAGGCGTCCCACGCATTGTGGTAGTGCTCAATGACCAGATTGGCCGCCTCTGGTTTGGAGTCCATAGGCGGTCTGTACTTGGTTGCGTCCCAGCGGTGGATATCGGCTTCAATTGTAACAGAGGAGACGGGGGCTTGTTGTGGAGCCGGGGCTGTAAAGTTGAACGCAGAGTTTGATTCCTGACTTTCGTCGCGACCCTTAGACTCAGAAGTGGCTTCGGAACTGCCCTTAAACTCCAATTGACTTTGTGAAAAGTCGTCTTTGGCGTTCAAACTACCGTCGTAGTGAGCATTGTATACACTCCACCACTTGGTGTCAAACTCGGACGAGTTGTGCCAGGGTCCTGTAAATGCATATGACCAAGGTTTGTTTGAACCAATGAAATGAACAACGTTGACACTATCGCGGTAGTGCTGGTAAGCCGGGGCATACTGGTACGACGAGGAAGGTGTGACATTGTAAGTAAAAGGCAGCCGCTGCCAGCGGTCTTCAAAGTACTGGTTCAGCAAACCCTGGTCACCACCGTCAAAAGAGAGCCCCGCCTTGGCCCGTCCTACCAGGGAATTGTAAATTGTGAGGCTCGGGCAGGTCACAAACACACCCGAGTTGAAAATGTCGGGCCAGCCAATATCGGGAGCGGCGGCAATGGGCACATTCGCGTCCAAACCTTCTGTCAAGTCAAACAGGGAGTCAATGTTGCGCAGAGGCAAAGTGTCGGCGTCTAAAAACACGATCCGGCTGAATTGCAGCTGCCGCCAAATGTGGATTTTGGTGTAGGACCGCTCGAGCTCGGGCCGGCCCAGCAGCTTGAACTGGGCAGCGTCGACAGACGAGTTGGAGATGGTTTCGGTGGGGATGACATGGTCAAAGACCTGGCGCAGACGTGCGAGCGCAAACTCAGAGACCTGGCTGCCGACGAGCACAGCGAGGGACCGCGTGGTGCCATACTCGCGTAGGGCGTGGCCCAGAACGAGCGCACCGGGTAGGTATGCATCGGTGTAGAGGAGCGTGCAGTACGCTTGGGAGGCGGGCATTATAATCAGACGGCGAACAGACTAGCAGACTGCTTAATCCTGGAGTTATATCCTTCTTTTTGGCGAGATCAGAGAAGGTGGAAGGAAGAAAAAGGCAGAAAAGTTTGTGGGGCAGTTCTTGTTTATCTTCAAACCGGGACTTGTTTACACATTTGGGACACAAAAACAGACGCACCGTCAAAAGATGCTGCAAGGAAGAGACGCAGTCACCAGTTGCGGCGTGTTTCGGGAACGAGGCTGCGGCGAGATTGGGCAGGGCGTGGCGTGCAAGGCAGCGCATGGCACGCAAGTAAACAAACGTGCGCGCGGATACGGCCGCTACGGCAGCTACGACTCTGGCAAACATTAACAATCCCATATTAACTACTTTTCAAAACAATCATTTCTTACAAACAAAAACAATCAAAATACCACCACGATTACTGCTGCTGGGCCTTGGAGCTGGCGTTGGCAGAGGTCTCCTTGAGCGCGAGCAGCTGCTTGGAGCGGAACGTCTCGTAGTGGATGTGCGAGGTCGTCTCAATGAGGTCCTGCAAACGCGTGGAAATCAAAAAGTTTCTCAGGTGTGAGAACTCGCAGTGGGACTCGTCCTCGACGTTGATGATGCCCCATCTGTTCTTGCGGCCGCGCACCTCTCTGCCGTTGACGACAACGGTCTTCTCAGAGCCCACCACGGCAAAGGGGATGATCTGCTTGATCTGGTCGTTGAGGCGCTTGTCGTCCTCGTCGTAGTCTTCGTAGAGCTCGTTGGGGTAGAGTCGCAGCTTGTGGTGCGCAAACTCCTCTTGCAGGGTCTTCTTGAAGGCCTCGCGCTCGGCCAGGGTCATGGAGTCAGACTTGGCAATGACGGGCACGACGTTGGCGGTCTCGGTGAGCTTCTTGAGCACAACAATGTCGATGGGCTTGAGACCGTGGCCGGTGGGCTGAATGAAAAACAGGACGCAGTGTACGCGGGTGTCGGGCAGGTACCTGTCACGCTGGGCGGTGAGCTCCTTGCGTAGGTACTGCGAGTGCTGGTCCTTGATGTACTTGACAATAGGGTCCCAGCACTTTTCGTTGTTGACCTGGTCGCCGTACCCGGGGGTGTCGATGAGGTTCATTTTCAGTCGCACGCCGTTCTCCTCAACGACATGTGAAACGACCTTGATTTCAGGAGTGCGCGCAAACTCCTCCAGGGGGTCCTTGCGGCCGCTGGACTCGACGAGGTGCGACGCAAACAGCGTGTTAATGAGCGTGGTCTTGCCGAGACCGGACTGGCCCACGACCATGATGTTGAACTGGAACCCGCGTCTCAGGAGCCTGCGCTCAATTTGGTGTGTGATGGAGTCAAAGCCGACATGGCTTCCCGGTTGGACGACGGAGGTCATGCTGAGGGTCGTTTAAAGTTAGGCGAGTATTAAAGGCGCGTCTGAGACTTCAATTGGAGCGAGCGCCGGCGTATCAACAAGCGCAGAGTCCTCGAGCGTTTGAAGAGGTTCAGAAAGGTCGAAAAGGTTGAAAAGTTGGAGGAGTCGAAAGGAGAAGCCGAAATTTGTTTTGTGCGTGGCCAATTCGGACGTGCCCCTTAATTATGCTTATGTAATAAAAATACATATAATTTGGTAATCATTTGTGATTATTAATAATCGGATGACAAATAATTGTGACATAATTATTATGTAATCATTTATTTATAATCAACTGACAAATGATGACCAACTTCTTACTTTATCACACTTTGAATTTTTTTTTTCATTGGCTCAGCTCAACTTTTCACCACCTCTTCTCTCCAAGCCAAGCCAGATCACGACCACCACTCACAGTCCCTCCGCCATGGCTTCTCTCAATCTATTCTTCCGCCAGGGTCTCTTACGGACGGCGTCCATGGCTCCCGCTGCCGCCAGTCTGCCCAGTCTATTCCCCCGCCTGATTGATTCGCTGCAAAACATTCCCCCCATCAAGGTGCGACTCCCCGTCTTGTTCCCCAAGGAGGCCCAGGCCGGCGAGCACGGCGAGCGCGACAACGCCACTCCTACGGAATACGCGACTCCTGCCCCCGGTGGTGTCTCTTTAACGCCTCCTCCCGGCTTTTTCGACAACGGCCTCGTGTTTGCTGTGCCCAAGAAGAAGGTGTCGCATCAAAAGAAGCGCCAGCGCCAGCTCGCCCCGAATAAACAGCTCAAGGAGATCAAGAGTCTGTCCCGCTGCAGCTCGTGCGGCCACATCAAGCGAACCCACCACCTCTGCATGCACTGCGTCGGCGAGATCAAGCGGGTGTTCAAGGAAAGAGAACGCGCCGCCATCGAGCTCGCCGAGGCCGACAAGCCCAAGGAGGCCCTCGACGAGCTCACCCCAGAGGACGAGAGAGTCATCTACCCGGGAAAATACCTCAGCGAAGAACAAGAAAAGCTGCAAAAGAGAGAATACCTTTACAAGCGCAAGCAGTCCCTGCCCTACTGGAAAAAATAAGTCATGCCCAGACCAACGATTAGAACTCTGTACATAATATAAAAAGTCATTATTTTCGAGGTCCATTAAATTCAAGATCATGGTAAGCGATGGAATCGGAAGGAAGTATTAAAAATTAAAGGATGTGCGAAACTATCATAAAGCAAGGATTAAAAATGAAGAAGAAAAAATAAATAAAATCGTCTCGAGACAGTGCTTGACTGCCTCTTATTTGCCCATGCGCTTGTCGTTAGTCTTGATCTTTTGCGCCAGCTTGGTGTCCTGGAACCGGAAATCCTTGGGAATGTCGCAAAACGGGTGGTCCGCCAGCTGCGACGCCGTGGGCCGCTGGTCCGGGTTGATGGTGAAGCACTTGTCGATAATGTCCTTGCCGCTCGCAGAGACAAACGGCACAGTGTCCTCAGGAATTGGCGGCGCTAGGCGCGCGTTGCCCAGCTTGTACATGGCGCCAATGGCCTCGTCTGTGGACCACGGGCGCCGGCCAGCAAACATTTCCAAAACAACACAGCCAAACGACCAAATGTCGACCTTGGCGCTGTAGCCCTGCTTCTCGTTGTGCACAACGTTGTGTATTACTTCGGGCGCCATCCAGAAGATAGTGCCCTGCATGGACATCTCAGCGTCATTCGTATAAATATCCCTACTCTTTTTCGAAATACCAAAGTCGGAAATCTTGCAAACGCCATCCAAATCAATCAGCAAGTTGTCAGACTTCAGATCGCGATGCAGAATGCCACGAGAGTGCAAATATGACAGAGCGGATAGCACCTGCTTGGTAAGAGACTTGATGACGGTTTCTTCAAACCTGCCATGCTTGCGTAGCGCGCTTCCTACCGAGCCACCGGGCACATACTCCAAAAACAAATTGTAAAACTCGGGTAGAGATTCAAACCCCAAGTACTGTACAATATTGAAATGGTCCAAGTCTTTCATGGTCTCGACTTCAGCGTGCAGCGTTTCAAGCAACCCTTTTTGCTTGGCACTCGACTTGTCGCTCATTGTCTGCGGGACTTCGACCTGCTTCACTGCAATCATTTCTCCAGCCGTCACGTTCATGGCAAGATACACCTTACCAAAACTTCCCTTGCCAATCAATTCACCCTTAACCCACACAAACTGTTTGGTTTCACCACGGTTATCTTGCAACCGGCTGAGTTGCTGGCCATGCTTGATCTCGCTTGGCTTGACTTCCACAACCTTTTGGCCCCACATCTTGGTGCTTTTCCTTCGCATGAGCGAAATGGCGCTCTTGTTGTTGGCGTCGACGAGGGACTGAACGCGTTTCCTACGTTCAGAGGCCTCTCTCACCACAACACGCAGTGACTTGGTGCGCATGGCCCGACCAGCTTTACGCAATGCAGCTTGTTCAGAACTACCGTCAGCACTTGAGTGTGAATCGTTTTCATTGTTTTTGGAGGTCTGTGAATTCTGGATTAAACTTTCGTCAGTACCGTTTTGTAGCTCCTGTGCTTCTATGGGAAGCGAGGCAGAGTCCGAGATCGGTTCATTCGGTCGAGTATCTTCCAATGTTTCTTGCTGGAGTGCAACGTCTCTATAAGGCTCACCCACGGGAGAAAGTGAGGGAATGTATGAAAACCTTACATCACTGCTTGGTGACGAAGGTGGTGAAGCGTGAGGGTCTATGAGAATTGGTTTATCAAGATCGGCGTCTGGGAAAAACCGTTCAAGATTCTCATAAACCTCTTCTGCTGGAGGTCTCACTGCCCAACCGCCATGCTTGACTTTCAACTGAGACGAGCTGCCATTATCGTGTGCTGGAGATGGCAGAGGGTCTTTGAAACCTTCAGTGGCTTCTGCTCCTGGAGTTTTAATCTGGACACGCAGATGCTGTTTAGATTTTCTATTCCCGCCTGGATCTTTTGCATCTACTCCGTTTGAATCATTTACACTGATTCCAGGTGCTGGAGGTTTCTTTGCCCAAAGCCCCTCGTCGTCCGAGGACTCATCTGAATCCTCTAGCTCGGGTGCATTCTCAAACGAAATTTCATTTTCATGAAACTTACTATCCCTGTTGGCAGTGGGGGCTTGCTCTTGTTGAGACTTGGCAAAGTCTGAAGTCGAAAAGTCTTGATCGAATCCGAGGCCAGTTTCTCCAAACGAGTGGAAATCACCCAAATCAATTTTTGGAGGACCAGATGGAATTCTAGATTTTTTGGGCTTTGCTTTGGTAATATCGTCTGCTGCACTTTCTGTCTCCTTGTGTGAGTTTAAAGTTGGATGCCTAGAAAGGCCCTTGGAACCTGTGTGTGCTGTAATCGACCCCATTCTTCTGCTATTCGTGCGCGATAAGCCAACAGCGCCAGCTGCAGCAGGTGGAGGAGGAGCGGACCGCATTGCAACGAGCTGAGAAGGCGTCCTTTCCAATCCGCCAACTCGACGCGAACCTTGAGTTTTAACAAGAGGTGGCCTCTTTTCCACAGAAGTTTGAGTAGCAGGTTCGGTGGTGTCAGGTCGTGGAGAAGACACGGCAGCACGCATGGGGACAGAGTTTTGCAAGCGGTTTGTCACAGGATGCTCATTAGAAGGAGTCATGTATCGAGAACCAGCACTGGTCTTGCCTAGCATGGGTGTGGAGGCCATTTTAGTTGCAGAACTGTGGCGCGGGTTTTGCTTTGTATCAGAGCTTTCTGTTGAGCCATAGAATTGCTGGTCAGACGTTAACTGCGACGTTAACGGAGGCGAAGAGGTCGAGCCGCCCAAGGTATGGTTGGGTAGCGGTTGGCTATGACTGCTTCTCAGTTGATGTGCGCTTGGGGCGAGACGGATTGATGCAGGAGTTTGCAAGTTGGCTGGACGCTGGGGATTCAACGACGGCCGTCTATCGTACGGAGATGCCCTTCTATCGTCAAAGTTGATTTCACGACGTTCAGGCCGAATGACCTTAAAGGACTCTTCTGACGATTTCCGAGAATCATGTTCAAACAAGCTCCCCAAGCTGGATTTGGGGTGGCCAGGCAAATGACTTTCCTGCACCGTCGAGTCCTTTCTCAAACTAGCTGAAGAAGCATCTGAACCTTTATGGGGTGCCTTTATGCTAGGCTGCCGTCTACCTCTGAACACTTGCCACTCAGACTCAATGTTCGAAGCATGAACATTTTGAGACGAAACGGTTTCTGGGAGGGGTGTAGGGTGAGGAACAGCCAGGTTTGCTTCTTCATAGGGGCTTTGATGTGAAAAGTAATCCATGTCCTTTGCAATTTCAGGAGGTAGGCTTTTAGGATCAATGGCTTCGTGGTTAATCATGTATGCTGGAGTAGATGGATACTGCCTGCTGTTTGTACCAAAGCTATAATCCAATGAGTAGTTACTTCCCGGCGAGCTACCTGGATCATAATAAATGTAAAGCTTTATACCGTCGTTTGCAGATGAGCTAAAAAGAATCTGGTCAAAAGTGGTGTCGTCTAAAGCTTGTCCTGGTCCACACCCAAACTCGGTTAAGTGGAAACTGCACAAGGCCCATTCTTGAATATTGAGCGAGTTGCAAATCATGATTTTTGCTTCTTCAACCGAGCTAGCCTCATTGATGCTGATGATTCGAAACTGCTGGTTGTCGCTAGTAGCCACTACAAATTTCCCTTGGTCTTTGCGCTTTACAGGGAGAAGTTTCGGGTCAACGTTTTTCAAAAAATGCCCTGGAGCATGTGTTGTAGATGATGGAAACTCCGTGGAAAAGGAGCCGACAGGTGAGACAGGCGAATCCTAGGTACTGTTAATAAGCATTTTCGAAACATTGGTAAATTTTGCTTACCTGGTAGCTGATGGTACTCTTCGATGGATAGAGATGGTCCTTTGGATGGTTTTCTTTTTCTTTGCGACGGAGCTTTCCCAGAAACCCGGTGGTCTTTTTGGACTCCTTGTCATCTTGGACAGATTTTGTATTTTGCAGAGTCGCGACGGAATGGGTCCCGTTGAGAGATGAATCTGAAGAGTTGGACTTGGTGTGCTTTTTGGGAAAGAACTGTGTAAAGGATGGCGGTGAGGGCGGTGAAATCTGGAAAGTTAGCAAATGCCATACGGGCACAAACGTTGTATATATACCTGTGGTTTTGATGTTGGTCCATCTTTGTACTTTGTTTCGCTCTTTTGATGTGCATGCAAATTTGATAAATGCTCCGATGACTTGTTTCTTGTCGGGGGATGGACCTTCATATTCAACGTAGTGGAAGAGGTGCCAAGGGTGTAATCAGAACGCATGGCTCGCAGCATGCTGGACTTGATGCTAGTGTTTGTGTGGTCGTCGTCCTTTACAACATTCATGTCTGAGACTATTGAATTCACTTCAGTTGCATCGTCTCCAATGGCCACATGAACATTGGACGTGTTTGAATTGGACCTGTCCAGCACTTTTCTCAAAATGTGAATAAACCGAGAAGGCCTAGTATCGTAAATATCATTGACGACGGACAAACTACCCAGGCTTTTAAGCTTTTGATAGCTGACGAGCGACAAGAACTCTTCGCCTTGCAGGTTTTTCGCTTTGAACGTTTCAATCCAATCAGCGCCAAACTTGTTGTACTCTAGCCAATATACAACTCGTTCCATTGTCCACTCGGCTGGATTGTTGGCTTGCCAAAAGACTGAAAGCAGGGGATTAGGATAAATGGTATGCTGTGCCGATGCGTTTCGGCTCCTAGGACCGACATGAGTAGAATTTGAGAACGCTGGATTGAACTGTTGTGCTTGTGAAATATTGGGCGGAAAATGGTCTCTTGCATCTGCGTGCAAATGGGTCTCTGATTTGAGAGCTGGCGAGGACAATGTTGGAGGCGTGGCTGCCCTGCGGCCCTTGGGTTCTGAAGGTAATGGCTTGTCTTCCCAAGGTAAGCTTGACTGCGAAGACGACTTGGTAAGAGGATTATTAGTTTGTGAGGAAGACCCAGCTTGTGTCTTTCTAGAAACAGAAGGTGTATAGCGCAGTCCTCGAGAGTGGTTGAAGTCTTCAGCCGGCGACCTGGTTTGGTCACGAGAACTGCTGGTGAAGGAATTTTGAAAGAAATGCGTGCTGGCGAAATGACTGTCATTACTGTGAGGGCTAGCAGTAGGGTCTACTCGGCAAATTGAAAACGGGCTCGAGCGGTCAGGGCTGATTGACGGGGATGAGGCCTGGCTGCCTGTTTGAAACATTGGTGTAGGCGTAGGCAGAGTTGTGGAAAAAGACCGAGTCTCAGGGCCGCGTTCATGGTCTGCGTCTTTCTCGGACTGCGAGTATAAACTTGAAAGACTCTTGCGAGGTTTTCCTATCGAGGCATAGGGGCTGGACGAAAGAGAAGCCTGCGAGTTGATTCTGTGTAAGACATCGTTCTCAGAGTCGGACAGAATGGGCACTTGATCCAGCATGAATCTCGGTACAAGTTCTGAAACTTTCTTTTCAGGGGCCGGCTTGTGTTTGCGACTAGAAGCCATGGTCGGCAGCTGGAATATTGTTGTGGAGGGAGCGTTGCAAGTCGACCGGGCTGGAGACCTGGAGAAACCTATGCCATTCAGGAACAGGGGGTGAAGAGCTGCTGCCTTGACAGGAAAGGTTAAATGAGCGTGAAAAGTCGTGTACAAGGTTCCAGCTTGTGCAGCCCACGCTGAGTTCTTGTCTGGAGGGTTTGAACGAGCGGAATCCGCAGTGAACGAGGGACGAGCAGGAGTGGAGGGCACGGGTGAAGAAAGTTGTTACTGCGATGTGGGTATAATTGCATCACACGCCTTGAGGGCTCCAGAACAGAGAAGCCTAGATCTGTTCAGGAACCAGGTCTTAACTACCACCAACAACCAGGAAATTTAATCATGACGAAAAGTTTTGGAATTATTCTACGTATATATACAATGTCATGGGGGGCACAACGCGAGGAAACGGATCAAGAGAGGACACACAACGCCAGGCCAACACAAGTCCCTGGGATCTCTCTTGCTTAGTTGAGAGAGATCTCGCTTATCCGGATAGAGGTGATGCAGTTCTTGACGATAACGTGTCGCACGTGTCGGACACGTCTCTGGGTGCGCTCGTTGATTCTGCGCTTTTCTCTGGTCTTTTCAATCACAACTCCCTTGATCTTGAAGTGAGACGGGTCAATGAGCGGGGCACCAGTGAGAGTGTGGTCACGGGAGCCAATGGTGGAGATCTTGTCGAACTCAAGCACGTCGCCGACCTCGGCGTCTCTGAGGCGCACGGGCAAGAGGATCTCGTCGCCCTCGGTGACGAGGAACTTTCTGTCGTGGATGTGGACTGTGGCGTATAAATCGTGGCCGAGTTTTAGCGGCTCGAGGTCGGCAGGAGCGACCTTTGTGTAGTTGAATGTGTTTTTCGAGGGAGGGAGAAAGTCGGGTAGCGTGGTCGCTGGGGCGGCATTCTTGTGTGATGGGCTGGAGTGGAATGATCTCGACTGGAGCAGGGCAGCTTGCGAGCAGGCCAGAGGAGCGGCCGACCGTAACGAGGCGGTGGCCAGCAAAGAGCGGCGGCAGAAGGCAGATGCAAGGGACATGGTCGCTGTCGTTGACGTCGTCGGAGTCGCTGGCGGAGGTGTCGTTCGTTGAAGAGGCCGTGGTGGAGGTGGATTTGGAGCAGTGAAAAATTTCGTGGATTTGCCCAGTCAGCGCGCGCACAAGAAATATCACGTGATGACAATAGTTTATGTTAGTGCTGAGTGATACGCTGGCGGTTCCCAAGTTACTGAGGGCAGCGTTTTTCAGCCAAAGACACAATCACGTTACTTTTATTTGTCAGCGCTGAGTAATTCAGGATTAAATCTTTCCAGTTGAGCTCTGAGCTCAAACAACAAACCACAACACCCGGCCTAACGCGCTTCCTCTGTCACCCTCGAACTCCCCGGCTACGACCGCCTGAAGACCTGCTGGACTACCGCGTACTAGTCTTTTTTACCGCTCAGTGAGCAATATCCCGTGTGCCGCGACAACTCAACATTTCAGTGCATATACTCACAGGCTTGTGGCGAACTCCCTGTAACTAGCCCACCATGAGTGCTTCTTCTCGCGACCAGCACGACGACCCGGCCCAGGATTCGGACAGTCCTACGGGCCCTTCCAGTAGCCACTCAAAGCCCCGCAAGGCCGCTCAGAACTCCTCTGACGCAGACTCGGGCTACGGAGGCTCTATTTTCTCTGGTAGCAGCAACAGTGCCAGAGACGATCCGTTGGCCGCGATCTCTGGCCGCGCGACGTACTGCGAAGGAGACTTGACCTTTAACAACTCCAACTCGCGCAGCAAGGGCAAGCACCACAGATCTCCCTCAACGACCACCCGCCGACATGTCGTCTCCCAAGTCAGCCAACTCCAGTACAATGACAACCGCGTCGCCCTAGGCAGATCCATTTCGGCGGTACTGTCAATGCTCAAGGAGCTGCAAACCGTCAACAGAAGCTGGCCCGTCTACTACCCGTCGCAAAACGTCAAGGAGGACCGCAAAAAGAAGCGGGCTTCGGTCGCCGACATTTCCGATTCCATCGACCCCTCGCGCAAGCTCAAACGCGCCTTGAGCGATATTGGCGTCCAACAAGTTGAACGCCGTGGGTCTGCGGCTCAACCAGAACCACGTCTCACTTCACCAAAAATTGTGGAAATTGCCGAAAATTTCAACGTCTTCAAGCTGGACCTCAAAGTAGGCTCGCTTTCCTCAGAAGAGCTGGTGCACAGTTTGGCCAAGTCCTCTGTTGCGTCCTTGCTGGACGAAAAAATCATTCAGACCATGCGCCATTTGCTTGCCCTTAGAGACAGAATTGACGACACTTCTTCAAAAGTTCTCATCACAGGTGACCTCAATGCCGGCAAGTCAACCTTCTGCAATGCCCTTTTGCGCAGAAAACTTCTTCCTGAAGACCAACAGCCCTGCACAAGCGTATTCTGTGAAGTTGTTGACGCCAGAGAAAACAGCGGCATTGAAGAAGTGCACGCCGTGGGCATTGACCAGGCTTACGACCGCTCAGACGAGTCGACGTACACTGTTTTTGCTTTGAAGGACTTGGAAGACCTTGTTATTGAAGCTGACAAGTACTCGTTGCTCAAGGTTTACGTCAATGATGGCAGACCAATTGACCAAAGTCTACTTCGTAACGGAGTGGTTGATATTTCGTTGATTGATGCCCCTGGTCTTAACCTGGACTCTTACCAAACCACTCAAGTCTTTTCTCGCCAAGAAGAAATTGATTTGGTTGTTTTTGTTGTCAGCGCAGAGAACCATTTCACCCTCTCTGCCAAGGAGTTTATTTACAATGCCGCCAACGAAAAGTCTCTTGTTTTCATTGTCGTCAACAGATTTGACAATATCCGAGACAAGAACCGATGCAAACGACTAATTCTTGACCAAGTCGCCGACTTGTCTCCTGAAACTCATAAGGACGCTGGCGACTTTGTACACTTTGTGAGCTCGAATGAAATTTTGGAGGATTTGCCTGTTGCCGGCCCCAGCGGGGATGGCCCTGGTGGGGATGACGGTCCTGGCGATGATGGTCCAGATGGAGACCACGAGCGACCTCACCCTGATTTTGATCGTTTGGAATCATCCTTGAGAAACTTTGTGCTTGAAAAGCGTTCATTGTCGAAGCTCGCCCCAGCCAAGACATACCTCAAAAATATTCTCAAGGACCTCGAAGTCTTGGCTGATGTTAACGTCAAGGTTACTGAGACCGAAAAGGACCAAATTCTCAAGGATTTGAACGAGCTAACGCCCGAATTTGAAAAGTCCTTAAAGCAAAATGTCGCCGTTGGCGAGCAAGCCGACAACACTATCGAAGAGGTGGCCCAAAATGTATATAACTTTACCCGCACCCACCTCACCGATTTTGTAAAGGCGATTGGTGATGTGCCTATCGTTCCTTACAACTCCATCTTTAGCGCATTTTCCTATGCCATTGACACCCGTGAAACCATGATTGACAACGTCTTGGCCGAAGTGGTTACCTGTGAGTCCTACGCCCGCAAGGAAACGACTCAGGGCATCAACACGTTAAAGTCCCTGGGAATTTTGCATCTCGGTGATCAGCCTGCTTTCCGCAAAGTGTTTAATGACGATGCCATGTTTTCACGCCGTCGCGATACGTTGACGAGAAGCATTTACGCTGACTTGACTCTTGGCGACTTTTTTGATATCTCGCTGCCTTCCATTCCTTTTGTTACCGACAAGGATGAAACTTCCAACGTTACCAATGCATTGACTGTGGCCTCTGTCGTTACCACTGGTCAATTGATTAGAAGTACCGACATTATGCGCAATGTCTTTACCTTTTCTCATTTCGTCGACATGGACGTAGTCAAGAAGTTGGCTGTCCCTGTGATTGTTGCCTTGTCTCTTGCCGGTGTGGCCTATGTTGTCAATGACATACCTAATGCCATCCCGCGCAACATTTCCAAGAAACTGAGCAAGGAAATTGAGGAAATCGATTACATCAATCAAAACGCGCTTCGAATCTCCAAGGAATGCCGCAAGGTGCTGCGGTACCCCGCGCAGGACATTCGCAGCGGATTCCAGTCGAAAATCGAAGGCCAGGCTCGCAAGAAGGAGGAGTACGCCAAAACTGCCAAGGAGGTCAGTGCCAATTGTAAATATTTCAAGCGTCTGCACAAGGACGTTGTTGACCAGCATGCCCTCGTCAACAGTTGCAACCTGGAAACTTCGCTCGCTATTGAGTGAACTGCTTCCATCTAACGAATTCACGTATTACATCTCTTTTTTTTTACTGTCATTTCTCCTGTAATCAAAATAAAAAAAGTATTAATTTTCCATTTCTCTCTCGTTATTTACTCGTTTCTTGCTCAAGCAAATCAATGTTGACCTTGCGAAGAGCGTCAATGGCCCATTGGGGGTATTTGCTCTTGTCGCCTGCGTAAAGGTCCGAAAAAAACTGGGCAACGTATTCGGGGAACTCGTCCTTGAGAATCGCTCTTCTGGCCTGTCTCATGAGCTCAAGCTGGTAATGCACATTGTGGAGTGTCAAAAAGTGGGCGCCAACAGTCTCCTTGGCAGTGAGATGGTAGACCATGGCTCTTGTGACACCCATGCCACCCTCGGATTTCGGCGTGCATATCGGGCACTTGCAACCCTCTTCCACTGGGCCAAAGTCGTATGCGTACTGCTTTTTTCTTAGGTTCAAGTTGCCGTACCTTGTGATGGCGTTGCCAAATCGCTAGAAAGAGAGTTAGAATGTGTTGTGGAAGAATGCCAGGGTTGGTACTTACAGCAGTTCTAGTAGGGTAGACGCAGTCAAAAAGATCGGCTCCAAGAGCCACTGAAACGACCAAATCTTCGGCATAGCCCTGTAATGCTTGTCAGTAGAAAGTTTCGAGTGCTAGTGGAGTTCTACTCACCACACCCATGCAGTAGCGGGGCTTGTTTGCAGGCAGAATGTCCGTGCAGATATCGACCCTACAATAGTTAGCACTGAAAGCCACCTTCTTTCTAGTAACACATACGTTTCACAGTAGTTCTCTTTATCTTCACCGCCAGAAAGACCGCCAATAGCGATTCCCGGCGTGTCTCGCTTCATCATTTCCTCGCAGCAGATCTTGCGCAGCTTGGGGTCCAAACCGCCCTGGATGATTGCAAAGATGTTTTGCGTGTCTGGGTTCTTGTGGGCGGCGATGCAGCGGTCCAGCCATCGGATACTCCTGTGCATGGCTTCTTCCACACGCGGGCCCGTCGTCAGCGTAGAGACAACGTCGTCGAGTTGCATAATAATGTCCGAGCCTATACTGTTTTGCAGGGAAATGGAGTGTTCAGGAGTAAGGAGCATCGGCTTGCCATCGTGAGGACTCAGGAAATTGACTCCCTCTTCTGTAATCGTGGCCAGCTTGAGTAGCGACACCATTTGGAATCCACCAGAGTCTGTAAGGATGTTGCGTTTCCACGACTGGAACTTGTGGGCACCGCCAATAGTATCGAGGGCTTCTTGGCCGGGTTTCAAACCGAGATGGTAGGTGTTGTTGAGACAGATCTTGCAGTCAAGCTTCTCAAGCTGCTCTGGTGTTATTCCCTTGAGCGAGGCCTGAGTCGCGACAGGCATAAACATGGGCGTTTCAACCTACACCACTGTTGTTAGCATACGCGATCCCAACCACTTAGCCGGTTTATACTTACCACGCCGTGAGGCAGCGTCATGTTGGCCACGCGGGCTTTGGATCGCGAGCATTTGGCGAGTAGGTCGAACTTCAGCGCCCTTCCGGGGTGGCCCTTTGGAATTTTCATGTCCATAGCTGATCCCTGGGCTTTGAACGGAGAAATCGGCGAGCTGGGAAGTTGAAAAATAAAAATTTTAATGGACTCGGCACAAATTCCACCGCTCCCAAGGCCGCGCACCAGTTCAGACCAAGTCAACGCCAGTCTACAAACTATGTCGTTTAAGAGAAAAACGGTCTCGTTGACGAGCAACCCGTCGAGAACCCCTCCACAGGCGCTGGGCGCATCTACCGCGGTTCCCAGAGGGCCAATGGGCGCCAACAGCGGCGCGGCCATCCCGCCTAGAGGCAGACCAACCCCCACCATGGCCACGGCTGCGAACGCCGCCATCTCGGCTCCCAAGAGTATTCTGGAGCACTGTGGAGTGCGACCGTCTACACAGCTTTCTGTTCCTACTGTTTCTACGGGCAGTAGCAGTCTAGACGACGTTGTAGGCCACATGGGCCTGCCGCTGGGATCGATGCTGTTGCTGGAAGAGAGCGGCAACACCGATTTTGCGAGCGTGATCCTGCGGTCCTTTGCCGCGCAGAGCATTTTACAAAGCCGAGTTACGGATTCGGGTGCAATGAAGGAGAGCAAGGTTATTGTTGTTGGGGTGGACGAGTCGTGGGGCAGCGAGATCCCCGGTGTCTACATGGACAAGAAGGAGAAGAAGAAGATGGACATTGCGCAGGACAATGCCAAGGTCAGCGTCGGCAACCTGGCTCACGACTCGGCAGAGAGAAAGAGCATGAAAATCGCGTGGCGGTACGCAAACAATAATGGCAGTGCAGCGCCCAAGGAGGCAGCGGACTTGTCGTCGAAACCGTTTTACTCGACGCCCTTGGACTTCAAGACCAGAATCAGACCGTTGCCCTCGCCACAGGAACTCGAAGTGCTTAAACCAATCCCGCATGCCAGCAAGACTTTTCTGGGGTCGCTACTCGAGCGGCTGGCTCATTCAATTGAGGCAGCACTCAAAAAGTCGCCCAGTACAGTGATTCGAGTCGTGGTACCGTCGTTGTTGCACCCGGCCATCTACCCGCCCGATTGCTCAACGTCGAGCGAGGTTGTTCGGTTCATGCACGGCCTAGTATGCTTAGCTCGCAAACACACGGGGAATGTGGCTATTATTGCCAGCATCTCGCTCGAGCTCTACCCGCGCCACTCGTCTCTTGTGAAATGGGTTGAGACCCTCATGGACGGTCTGCTGCATATCGACCCGTTCCCCGAAAAGATGGACTCGCTCGTAGCAGAGGCCCCCTCTGACTCGTCCGCAAACAAAGCATACCAGGGCCTGCTCAACGTGTACAAGCTGCCAGTGCTTAGCGAGCGCGGTCAGATGGTCACGCGGCGCGGCGAGCTGGCGTTCCGGGTCGGCCGCAAGAGCTTCGAGGTCGAAGAGTGGGGCATTCCCGTCGAGGAAGAGGCTGCTGCGCCCGAACCTTCACAGCAGCAGCAACAACAGCCGGGCGAGGTCGACATCAACAAGGCCGCGCCCGTCGACCTCAAAAAGCTTGATTTCTAGAGCTTTGTTGGCAAACCTTGAAATATAAGTTAAATTGCATTGATGCCTGTTCTTGCCCGTTGCTGCGATGGCTGCACAACGCCGACCTGCCTGCACATGGGCCTCTCTTTGCTGCCTTCCGTAGACCTCTCCGTCCCGTCCAAACCTTTTTCTCCGTAAACTTGGCTGCGTTCGTGGCTCAAGGCTGCCTGTTCCGCGCGCAGCCCAGTAGCCTAAGTGCGGCTGTGCAGGCATCCAGCCAATCACAGCCCTGCCAATGAGAATTACCCAGCAGACTGAAAACTGCTGCGCACCCAACGTGCATAAGTATATTAAGGTCTCCGATCCCAAATTTCACAGAAAATCAAATTTTTTTTCTCTCCAAATCAATTCTCAACTCTTCGCACAAACCCAACATCCACCATGTCGTTGACCAGGTAAGTCACCGCCGCCACGCGCAATGGCCCCCGTGGACCCGCAGCTAACGCCGCCGCAGAATTGCTATCGTCAGCTCCGATAAGTGCAAGCCCAAGGTAAGTCCCGCCAGACAGGGGACGGGAAAAAACTCACAGGCCCCTTGTCATTGCCCCAAGTCGAGAGACCCACAAGCAGACGCGCTAACATGGCCCCCAGAAATGCCGACAAGAGTGTAAGAAGGCTTGTCCGGTAGTTAGAACCGGCAAGCTCTGTATCGAGGTCGACTCCAACTCTAAGATTGCCTTCCTCTCAGAGAACCTGTGTATCGGTTGCGGTATCTGTGTCAAGAAGTGCCCCTTTGGCGCCATCAACATTATCAACCTGCCCACAAACCTCGACAAGGAGGTCACGCACAGATACTCCGCCAACTCGTTCAAGCTTCACAGACTCCCTACTCCCCGACCCGGCCAAGTGCTTGGTCTTGTGGGCACCAACGGTATCGGCAAATCGACAGCCCTCAAGATCCTTGCCAACAAAGAAAAGCCCAACTTGGGCAACTACACCGACCCCCCTGCCTGGAACGAGATCCTCGTGTACTTTAGAGGAAGCGAGCTGCAAAACTACTTTACCAAGCTGCTCGAAGACAACTTGAAGTCCATCATCAAGCCCCAGTACGTAGACAACATCCCCAAGGCCATCCGTGGCCCCAAGAACCACGTCGACGAGCTGCTCAACTCCAAGCTCGACCGCAAGGAGCACTTTGACGACATTCTCGACACCCTCGAGCTCCGCGGCGTCATGTCCAGAGAGATCTCCCAGCTCTCGGGTGGTGAGCTCCAGCGTTTCGCCATTGGTCTCACCTGCGTCCAAAACGCCGACGTCTACATGTTTGACGAGCCCTCGTCGTACCTCGATGTCAAGCAGCGTCTCAACGCCGCCGCCATGATTCGTCAGCTGCTGCACCCCACCTCTTACGTCATTGTCGTGGAGCATGATTTGTCCGTCCTTGACTACCTTTCCGACTTCGTCTGTATCCTTTACGGTGTCCCCTCCGTGTACGGTGTCGTGACTCTGCCCTCGTCAGTCCGTGAAGGTATCAACATTTTCCTCGATGGTAACATCCCCACCGAGAACTTGCGTTTCAGAACCGAGTCCCTGCAGTTCCGCATGGTCGACGCCTCGGACGTCATCCCCATTGACCAGGGCCGCTCCTTCAAGTACCCCAAAATGTCCAAGACCATGGGCGATTTCCAGCTCAACGTCGAGTCTGGTGAGTTTACCGACTCTGAGATTATCGTCATGATGGGTGAGAACGGTACCGGTAAGACGACCTTTTGTCGTCTGCTCGCCGGCGCCATTAGCCCCGACAGCGGCGTCAAGATTCCCGACCTGAAGATTTCCATGAAGCCCCAGAAGATTGCCCCCAAGTTCACTGGTACCGTGCGCCAGCTGTTCGTCAAGAAGATCCGCTCCATGTTTATGACTCCCCAGTTCAATACAGACGTCATGAAGCCCCTCCGCATTGACGATATTATTGACCAGGAGGTCCAGCACTTGTCCGGTGGTGAGTTGCAGCGTGTCGCCATTGTCCTTGCCCTTGGTATTCCCGCCGACATTTACTTGATTGACGAGCCCTCTGCCTACCTCGACTCTGAGCAGCGTATCATTTGCGCCAAGGTCATTCGCCGCTTCATTCTTCACAACAAGAAGACTGCATTCATCGTTGAGCACGATTTCATCATGGCCACTTACCTTGCCGACCGTGTCATTGTCTTTGAAGGCCAGCCCTCGGTTAAGTCCTTTGCCAAGCAGCCCGAGAGTCTGCTGTCTGGCTGCAACCGCTTCCTGAAGAACCTCAACATCACCTTTCGCAGAGACCCCGTGTCGTTCCGCCCCAGAATCAACAAGCTCGGCTCGCAAATGGACCAGGAGCAAAAGAGCAGCGGCAACTACTTTTTCCTCGAGAGCACCGATGTTTAGAGACCGGGGTTCATTATTTAATTTTAGTTCTTCATTTGTTGTTTGTGTTTTTTTTAGTTCCTGTTTGTTTCTAGTCTGAAATTGTTTGTTTCTGGTCTGAAATAATAAAAAGTTCTTTCATTGAATTTGAATTGGTTGAATCGATATCCATAAATATTATGTAATATAGCTTATTTAATAGTTTGTAATGACTATGTCAGTCAGTGTGTTTTGCTTACTCACCGTCTCAGCCAGTCAGGTGCGTTCCTTTTCGCGGTGTAATTTTTTTTCTTTCCCAGCCGGAATTTCCACCACCAAACTTCTTCTCATCATCAAACCTACCCATCCCACGTCAACCCCCAGTCCGCCAGATCCAACCAAAATGCGCAGTACGTACTTTAATATTGCTTATAATAGCATTATCGAATCTTAATTTTTGTTTGATGTTGTAAGGCTAACTCTTCATTTGCAGGCCAGGAACACGCCCGCCCCGAGTCCGTTTCGTTTGACGACATTGACTACTCCGACGCTAAGTCACTGCGCGCAGCGCAGGACTCGATGGTCCGCGAGCAGTGGATCCGCGTCGAAGCGCTCAAGACTGTGCGCCATGCGCTCGAGAAGTGCTTCCAGACCCAGGGCCCTAACCAGTACGAGAACTGCAAGGACATTGCTGGTAAGTAAACAAGCAGAGTGAGGCAGCACCTTTTAAGCAGTTGTCGATGGCTTGAAATCTGTGCTCCGCTGGATAAGAATCAGCTCGCTAACTCTTTTGACAGAGAAATACCTCGACATGCTCCCCACGCATCGCGTCAACGGCTACTTGGCATACCAGAGAAACGACCCCCGCAAGTAATCATTCTTCGACCACTCTACGTTCTCTTCTAAAACCCCTCATCACTTCTTTCCTATCGACTGGTTTCGACTCTTGATTTCATGTCTCTCTCGCCAAGCTTGTGTCTTTGTAATTTATTTCAACAGCTCTTATCTCACACCCTTCCTCTACAATCAATGCATTTTTGTTCCATTTACCAATTACTACTCGGCGATGCCTGTACGCTATTTACAATGTAGAACGAACGTAGAACGATTGGGCTTTTTGATTCATGTTGCTGGTTTAGTATATACTGGTAACTTTTTTAGTCTTTTGTGCGGCGGCTCTTTTTGCGCTGGTGTAGGCCAGGCCGGTCCGTCGATTTTGGCTTTTCCTTGATGGCCACCTCCTCTGGTTCTTTTTCTTGTTCATCTTCTGACTCCTGTTTGGGCTCGACTGATTCATCTTCATGGTCCTCCTGGTCTGAAATGACAATGGGTTCGTGTGAGCTGTCGCCCGCTGTATCCTTGACTTTTGGCGTTTCCTCTAAAACAGCCTCGTCCTTGCTTTCCTGTTCCCGTCTCTTTTTCTTTTCCTGTCCGTTTCTCAGCCCGCACTGCGGGCAAATGTAAATGACGTACTGTGGGAGCTCACCGGGCTGGGCAAGGCCATTGTGGCGGCGGCAGTTTTGGCAAATGAGTGCGTAGCGCGCCTTGGGGCTGTACTCGTCTTCGCCAACGATAATGTCGAGGATCTTGTCGTACCAGCTGGGCTGGTAGTTGGCGTTGTAGGCCGGGCCCAGCGGGTATGCAGGTTGGTCTGGCACTGGGGCTTGGCCGTGGGGAGGGAGTTGCTGCTGGGGCTGGGGCTGAGGCAGCTTGGGCAGGTTTGGTGCAAACTCAAAGTCAGCGGAAGCAATTGACTTGTTGGGCTGGTGGTTGGCAGGTTGTCCGGCTGGACCTCTAGCAGGTCCACTGGCTGCTGGTCCTGCTGGTTGAGGAGCATTGGGGTTGGGCTTGAGACCCGGTTGTTTGGGCCCGCCCTTGGGCTGGATGTTGCCCTTGCGCTTATTTGCCTTGTCGAAATCCGAGTCAAAGCGTTCAAGCAGCGCTTTTGTCGAGTAAAAATTTGTCTTTTGCTTCAAGTCCTCTAGCTTTTCCTGCTGCTCGCTTCGCAGCGCATTAATGTACTCTGAGTTTGCGGTAGTAAGACGGTTGAACCACCAAAAGATGACACGGCGGACGGCCCAAATGAGAAATGGGGCAACGACCAAACCAGCGAAATGGGCCGGCTCGAGTTTTTTGGAGCCATTGTAGCGGATAAAGGCAAAGATGGTGTATGCTGCGTACAGGAGGATGGAGTATAGGGTAAATATGCCATTGACTCTGCGCTGGCGGATGAAGTAATGCAGCTGCTTTTGTTCACGAAGAGTGATCTTTTGCGCCAACTGCGCCAGCTCCTTTTCGTAGGACTGTGGCGACGAGGACTACTGGATGTTAGCAAGTGGCGTGGACTAGGCGGGTGCAGTACGTACTGAGTTGCGCCAGAACCAGGGTAGTTTCATTGTACTATAAGTTAACTGTGTGATTGTTTGGAATTGAGCTAATTCACTAGGCTCTTAGCGACATGGCTGGACTGGCGTTGGACTGGCGATGGTGCTGGTGCTGGTGCTGGTGCTGGTTGTTGAGTTGTGCCAGGTGTTTTGTTGTTCTAGAACCCAGGCCTTGCATGAAATGTGTTTGCTTAGCTTATGTGAGCTGCTGACAAATGATTAGTACTTGATGTGGTAATGTTGATTAGTAATATTTGATTGATTACTTAATTTTTATTTATTACCTAATCATAATTGCCCCTCTTTTTGGCCTAAATTTAATCTACCCCTGCCCTGACCCCTTATTCGTTTCACCGTAAGCCTCACCTGATACTGTTATGTCATGTGATTTTACAGTCACGTGACCAGTACTGCATTTGTTCCGAGCCATTTTCGTCTCTCTGCCCAGGAACTCGTCCAGAATCCCGTGCTTCTGATTGGCTGGATTTTGTTTTTTCCGGTTTCTTTTCATTTTGCTTGTATCACGTGACTCTACTGCTAAATACTCTAGATCACATGACCTCCATACTATTCTTACGCGCACGCCAAACTGCGGCCATAGAAGCGTCCAATCCCAGTTGCAAATTGCCATATAAATAATGCCATTTCCTCCTTTTCTTGCTCCACCATCCTAACTCCAAACCACCCTCCACAGCCTCAATTACCATGTCTCTCGTCAGCAAACTCTCCATCAAGGACCTCGTGCTCAAGGACAAGAAGGTCTTCATCCGTGTCGACTTCAACGTCCCCCTCAACGGCAAGACCATCACCAACAACCAGCGCATCGTCGCCGCCCTTCCCTCCATCAAGTACGCCAAGGAGCAGGGCGCAAAGGCCATCATCCTGGCCTCCCACCTCGGCCGCCCCAACGGCGAGGTCAATGACAAGTACTCCCTCAAACCCGTCCAGGCCGAGCTTGAGTCTCTCCTTAACACCAAGGTCACCTTCCTCCCCGACGCCGTTGGCCCCGAGACCGAGGCCTACGTCAACAAGGCCACGGGCGGTGAAATCATTCTTCTTGAGAACCTCCGTTTCCACATTGAGGAGGAGGGATCAAAGAAGGTCGACGGCCAAAAGGTCAAGGCCGACGCTGCTGCCGTCGAGGCTTTCCGCAAGTCTCTGACCAACCTCAGTGACGTTTACATCAACGACGCTTTCGGAACCGCCCACCGTGCCCACTCCTCCATGGTCGGTGTCAACGTCCCCGAGCGTGCCTCTGGTTTCCTCGTCGCCAAGGAGCTCACCTACTTTGCCAAGGCCCTTGAGCACCCCGAGCGCCCCTTCCTTGCCATCCTCGGTGGTGCTAAGGTCTCTGACAAGATCCAGCTCATTGACAACCTTCTCTCCAAGGTCAACATCCTAATCATTGGCGGTGGCATGGCCTTCACCTTCAAGAAGACCCTCGAGAACGTCAAGATTGGTTCTTCCCTCTTTGACGAGGACGGATCCAAGATTGTCGCTGACCTTGTCAAGAAGGCCAAGGAGAACAATGTCGAGATTGTCCTCCCCGTCGACTACGTCATTGGCGACAAGTTTGGCGCTGACGCCAAGGTCGAGACTACCACCGACGCCAAGGGAATCCCCGACGGATGGTTGGGTCTCGATGTCGGTGAGGAGTCCGTCAAGCTCTTTGAGGCCGCCATTGCCAAGTCCAAGACCATTCTTTGGAACGGTCCTCCCGGTGTCTTTGAGCTCGACGCCTTTGCCAACGGTACCAAGAAGACTCTTGACGCTGTCGTCGCCGCTGTCTCCAACGGCGCTACCGCCATTATCGGTGGTGGTGACACTGCCACCGTTGCCAAGAAGTTCAACGCCGAGGACAAGCTCTCCCACGTCTCCACCGGTGGTGGTGCCTCCCTCGAGCTCCTCGAGGGCAAGGTTCTCCCCGGTGTCGATGCTCTCTCTGAGAAATAGGTTTACAGTATGATTTAATGTGCTCATGAGGATTTTAAAAAATAAATATATTTTGACAATTACTTGATTACGTAGCTAGATTTCGTTGCGGTCTTCAGGCTCGCGCCACGGCACGCCCAGGATTTCAAAGATCTTGCGCTCGCTGCGGCCTTCAACCAGCTCGCCATCGGTAGTTTTGCTGCGAGACCGGTTGTTGCTGCGCACCACGTTCTTGTAAAGCCCGTGCTGGTTCAGCGCGTACCCCTTCTGCCGCGCCAGCAACCGGATCGCGCGGTTGAAAATGTCGTTGCCAGTGAAGTACAAGAGACTGGCGCCGAGCTCGTGGCGCGGCACAACGAGAAAATCGATCCGCCGGCAAATGCCCACATCGGAAAGCATGCTGCCCCCGTGCCATTTTGACGAAAGCGACGCAGAGCTCGCAGCTTTGGTGCTGCTCTTCTTCTTGGACTTGCCGCTGGTACTACCGCCTCGGTGCGACGACGACTCGGTGTAAGCAACCATGCGGTCCACGTCCCAGTCGCACTCCTCGGGCGACGGGCCCGCCAGCGTGCACTGCAAAAACCCGCTCTGGAACAACTCGATCAGCGTCTTCATCATCACCTCCCTCAGCTCAGCCACCTCCTGGTCCTTGGTTATGTGATCCAAGGATACATTGCTCTCCTCGGCACCTTCCCTGGTGATAATGATGTCAATGTCGCCGGTCTCGGGCCGCCCGCGCCGGTAGCTACCCATGCACATGCACTTGGCCGTGGGGTCCAGCTTGCGCACCACTTCTTGCACGGTCTCAAAATGCCGGCGCGTCTCGGCCCGCGGAATGCGTTTCTTGAAATCGTCATAGTACTGAATACCAATCCGCTGTGCCGCCGTCAAGTCGTCGCGCGCCAGCGCATCTTTAAGGGTCTTGACACCTTGCTGGTACCAGATCAAAGACGTCTTGGGGCCCACACCGTAAATGCCTTCAAGCAATCCGCGCACCTTGGCAGACTCGTCGTTGGAGGCATAGTCGAGTCGGCGAAGGGCGTGCGTCGTTGCAATCTCCTCAACCTTGTCCGCCAACCGTGGACCAATACCCGGAAGTCTATAAACGTTAGCACTTGATATAGGGTCTCGTGGAAAGTCACTTACTTTTTCGCTTCTTTGGCGGTCTTGATTTCGGTATCCTGTCGTCGCAAACTAGGGTCGTTAGTAACTGCGCAAAACTAGAAAAACACACCAAACTTACGTTGAAATAGCTTTGCGGTATGCCAAGGTGCGGTAAGTGTCGCCCAAACTATAGTAATACTCCATCATCATTTTGAACTAGTGCGAGGTTAGCTTTCGGTAAACACCAACTTTTGTAAGCGAAACTTACAATTTCGATTGTGCGCCAGTTCGGGTTGTGCTCAAGTCCTCCCGGAGGTTTGTTGAGCAGCACAGAGTAGGGAGTCCAGCTCTCCTTTCCATCCTTTTTCTCAGGGTCGTCCGAGGGAGAAGGTTCTCGGAAAATTGCAATTTCGCGGCCAGAATCTTCGTCCTCTCCGTCTGAGTCTGTAATGTATTCCTTAATGACACCTTCAAGTCCAGCCTTTCTCACGTACTCTTTCAAAACATCGTCGCCGACATGTTCTTCTGTAATAGCGGATTCCTGAGTCGCGCCTGCCTGTTCCGCAGAATCTTCGTTTACGACAGGTGAGCTGGAGTCCTTGCTTCCTGCATCAGAAGTCTCCTTTTTGGATTTGGAGTTACTTCTCTTCTTTTTCTTTGGAGCAGGTTCTTCTTCCTTTTCGTCTTGTGCCTTTTTCTCTTCTTGCGGCGGTTCAATGAAGTTCTGGCCAATTTCAAGCAGCTTGTTGGACTCGATGCAGTCGCTAGCCCAAGCGTCTCTGACAACAACTGACCCGGAAGGCAACGCATCAACTTTGAGTGATTTGAGTACGTCCTTGTAGTCCCATTTTCTAGTCACAACGTAATGAGTGATGGGGCTGTCTAGCTTTGCAGCGATTTCAGCCCCATGATCCTGGTACGCCTGCGTTTTGATCTTGTGTACCTTGCTTCGAGATGTGGGCACGAGAACTAGAGTATTAGAATATTATAAATAAAGCACAGCATTTCAACTTACAGAACGTCAAGCCCTTGAATATCGGGCCGTCGTCTTGGCCTGCACCAGTACTGGGAGTTGGGTCACTAGTTGCGCTAGCTGAGGTTGGACCAGCGGCGTAAGAAGCGGCAGTAGCCGACCGTGTGCGTTTAGCAGGAGGAACAACAGGTGCAATTGACTCTGAAGACGGATCCAGCGGCGGGTCTGGCTTGTAATGGTTTTGATGGCGTTTGCGAGCAGACAGGACTCTCCCCGCCATTTTGCTCGTCATGGTGTTGGTCCAAAGGTAGCGATTAGCCTGGAGATAGTTAGCACTTTTCTTTCCAGTAGGTCTTACTTGGCACATACCTGCAGTTTCAGCAAATTCAACTGGAAATACATTGCGTTTCGCGTCGCACCAGAAATCCGTGAATACGAAGTCGGAGAAGGTTGGTTCACGGTATTTGGGAGTTTTATAGTGAAACATTTGAGGCTCTTAATACACCAACACGGCCAGTGGTTCGTAGAAGTGGACTTGAATGCTTGAATGATACGACGTAAATAAATAACTAGCTAGAAGATGGCGAGAGTAGCGACGTCCAGTCTTGCACGTAGAACAGCTGGTTTCGCGAGTTTTGTGCGCTGACTCCGGTCAACGCGCCGTCTTGTTCGTGAATGTCGAGGCCAAACGCCGTCAGCTTGTCCAGCAGCCCTCGCTTGGACACGATGATGCCAAAATCTGCCTCTAAAAGGCCCAGAATGTCCGTGCCACTGTCTCCGCAGTAGCACACGGCGCCAGGGGCCTCCGTGCGCAGGTGCCGCACAAGTCTCTGCTTGTCGCAGCCTGTCCTGAGGTCGTTCAGTTTACAGTCTGCCTGATATTCGCGGCTCAGTTTGCCAGTGGCGACTCCGTTCTTCTCAATGATCTCGTTTGCATACACAGCAACGTCGCCGCCTTCCTTGGTGCTGTACCCATGGGCCTCAAAGACGTGGCGTATCAGTTCCCCGGACCAGTTCACACTCACAATGGCCACGGGGATGCCCTTGCGTTTAAGCTCGGCCATGAGATCCCACCACCCTGTCCGCGTGCTGACGTGCGTGCTTTGCCGTCGGATCTTGTCAACTGGCACGCCCTCGAATAAACCGCTTTGTTCAACGCGGTCAATGCTCTTTTGCTCAATGCCGGCCATTTGCGTCTGGAACTTGATTTCGCGGTCGAGGCCCTCGAGGTGGCCGTACTGCTCTTCAAAGTCCCTTTGGTGCGCTCGGTAGTCGTCCAGGTAGGCGTTGGCAAAGAAGGACCATTCGGGCTCGAACTCTGGCTTGTGGTCGTACGCAGCGTCGCCAATGAGGTGCATGGAGTCGGCTGTCGTGATTGTCTCGTCCCAGTCAGAGATGAATAGCGAGACGCTGTCGAGAAACGCCATTTTGTTTGTTCTTCAATTCTATGTAAAACTGTGGATTTGGTGATTTTTCGCTGGTTTTGAGCGCGGGCACAGGATTCCGACCCGGGGATTGCGGGGTGTACATAGGGCGTGACTTGGAGTTTTGGTTTTGCTATGGCGTCAAATCAGTGGACTCAATGGCAATTACTTGCAGCCGTTTCCAACTGAAAAATCCGGACTTTTCTTCTTCTCTGCAAGAACGTCGATAACGAGAACCGTCATGTCTGTTGGTAAGCATTGCCTTTCGTCTCTGGTCATGTCCTTCTGCTAACAAGTGCTTCAGAGTCCTTTTTCACTGGCAAGCGCCATGAGCTGTTTGCCCTGCACAAGAACCTGATTGGGATCGAGTCCATCTCGGGCAACGAAAAGGCCGTGGGCGTCTACTTGAAGGACTACCTCGAGTCCATTGGCTACACAGTTGAATGGCAGGTCGTGCCTGAAAAGTCGGGCAGAGAACGCGCCAACCTCTACGCCTATAAGGGAAACAAGCGAAACACTAAGGTCTTGCTGACTTCCCATATCGACACCGTGCCTCCGTTCTTTGGATACCGCGTTGAAGGCGACCGCATCTATGGCCGCGGCAGTGTAGACGACAAGAACTGCGTGGCTGCAATGGTAACTGCGTTGGAGGAATTGTACGCTGAGAAGGAAGTCGCCGACGGAGACGTTGGCCTGCTCTTTGTCGTTGAAGAAGAAGTCGGTGGCCCAGGCATGCGCTTTGCCAATGACCATCTGGGCATCAACTCCTGGGAAACCGTCATTTTCGGCGAGCCTACGGAAATGAAGCTCGGTGTTGGCCACAAGGGCATTCTGCTCTTCAACTACGTTGTCAAGGGAAAAGCCGCCCACTCTGGGTACCCCGAGTTGGGAATTAATGCCATTGATATCCTTGTCAAGGCGCTCGCTAGACTGCTCGGAACCAAATTGCCCGACTCTAAACTCCTGGGAGAATCAACAATCAACATTGGAGAGCTTGCAGGTGGTGTCGCTCCTAACGTCATTCCTGAAAACGCTTCTGCATTTATTGCAATCCGCGTGGCTGAAAACACTGACGAAGTTGTCAGAATCGTCAAGCAGATTGCTGAGGAGACTGAGCATTTGGAGGTCACTAACCTGCACTCTGTTGACCCACAGCTACTCGATTACAAGGTCGAAGGATTTGAGAGCATTGTCCTAAAGTACGCCACGGACGTGCCTTACCTCAAGGGAGACTTTAAGAGATACCTATACGGTAGTGGAACCATCCAAGTGGCGCATTCCGACCATGAGTACGTCCCTGTACAGGAACTCTACGACAGTGTGGACGGCTACAAGAAACTTGTCAAGTTCAGTTTGAAATAAAAGAACGTGAAATGTAATGATATATAAATAACAGGAAATGCCTTAGTGGGCTTATACTTTTCTGGTCTTTTTCTGCTTTTCGGCGGCGGCGGCCACACCAGCGGCGCCTCCAGCAGGCATTGGGGTATCGCCCTTGAGGGCAACAGCAGCGGGGTCCTCTGTTCGGGCCCAGCCGGTCTTGAATACGCTGCCCATGCTGAACTTGGGGAAGGGGTGAGCCTCAGTGTTGAAGACAACGTCGGTCAAAGGCAAAACCTCTTCCTCAGAGTCGTCAAAGAGAAGGTAGAGGTACTTGAGAGTCTCTGCAAGCCAGAACGACTCCATGTTGTTTCTGAACGTGACTTGCTCAGTGTGGACACCGTCGACAGAGTCATAGCCAGCGTCGCCATCCAAGCGGGTATGCTTTTCAAAGGACTCGAAAATTTTCCAACCCCATTCACGGTAAATGGGGTTTTTGGTGAGTCTCCACAGAATGAACAAAGACTCAACGGTCTCGGGCCGTTGCAAGTTGTGGCCATCAAGACGCTTGACAGCCATGTCGTGAAGTTTAGAAGGATCAGTGTTGAACTGAACGATTTCAGGCGCAAGACCGCTGGGCATTTGCGCATACATCTCGTAACATGTTCTTGTAAGCTCCATACCCAGTTGGAAGTCAGTCTCTTGAACAGGGGTCCACTTGATGCGACGGGCCTTGTCGAGGACAGCACCCTCAGTGGCACCGAGTGCCAGCATACCTCCAGCAAAGCACACCAAATGATCCATCTTGTTGGAGAATGCACCGTCAATGCCATGGGGCAATTCGCCAATAAAAGTGAGCTTGTTGGGCTCAGACTTTTGAATGAGCTTGACCTTGACGCCCTCCATGGCTTCGTCGTACATGGCCTTGTAGACGGGCTCCTGGTTCTGGGTTTGCAGGTATTGCTTAATGAGGTACTCGTAGTAGGAGTCGCCTCGCGAGCCGAGACGAATGTTGAAGCCCTCGTACTTGCCAGTCTTGGGCGACACGTAGATGGGCACCAAACCGTGCTTGGGGTGGTTGGCATCCAGGACCTCCATGACCTTTTCGGCCTTTTCCCAATAAAGTGGCTCACCTGTAAGCTTGGACAAGTACTTGAACTCGAGCTGAAGGGTTGCAACTTCCGCAGTGGAAGATGCACCTGCGTCAGTATGAGACTCGACACCAGCGGAATTGTGCAAGTTTACAGAGGCATAGGGGAGACCAGTAGGAGAGTCAAAGGCGCCAAGAAGTCTGTTTGCCAAATCGGTGGCCTTGTCGAGGTAGAGGTCGTCGCCAGTTAGGTAGTGCGCAGAGAGCAAGCCTCCGAGCATGCGGATTGTAGTCTCAAAGGTGTTGACATTGTAGTCCATGTCGTAGTTGAGCTCGTTCTTGACCCAGTCGTGGGCCTTGGCCAAGTCATCGTCAAGGCCCATGATGCTAAGAGTGTCCAAGGAATCAACAATGATCCAGCCGAGGGGCTTGGGCCCCATGTTTTTGCCAGTCTTGGTGCCTGGGTGGTAGACGTCTTTGCCCCAAGCGTACTTTTCGTAACCCTTCCACGATCTCAAGAAGGCGTCCTTGACAGCAGTCTGTCTGTCTGCCCAAGAGACCGTGTCCTTTGACTGGAACCAGCCAGAGAAGAGACCGGACTTTTTAGCATTGGGCGACTCTGAGTTTGCTTGGCCAAAGCAGTACAAAAAGTAGAGAAAGATGAGCGAGAGAAATGCAATGAAGCCGTACTTTTTCCGTTTTCTGGATCTCTCGGCGTGCTTGAAGTCAATGCCGTAGGGCTTGTCCTTGTAGAGGGGCAGCTCGCGGTCGTTGGCGGAGCTGCCGCCGCCGCGCGCGGCCTGCCATAGTTGGTTCTCAGCCCCGCGAACGGCAGACTTGAAGTCCGGGACCTTGCTGGGCATGGAGAAGCTCATGATAAAAGAGGTGTCTGCCGGCAGTCAGTAGTCAATTGATCAGCTGCGGTGTCAACTGCAATGCGTAGCAGAACTGTAGCGTAGTTGATTTGATCGATTTGTTGATTAGGTGGTCAACTCGTTTTTCGAACAGGTCACGTGGACAGGTCTAATTACCAAATATCTTTGTCATCATGATCTAGTAACACGGGAACTCTGTTTTCTGCAAGACGGCACGTGCACACGCAAGCCACATCCAGCCCGGGACCGCTGCGCCTGACCCGGGACCGACACCTCTGATCCGGTCCAGCCAGGCCTTGCAAGCAGCGGACTTGGATGAGTCTTCTTCTTCTTCATTCTCAGCTCCAGCTTCAAGTCCACTCCAGCCCGTCTCAGAATGCCGTTCGCCACTGCTCCCCCGACCGAGGTCGGCTGTCCGATTCCTGCAAACACACCGCACGCCGTGTCCGTGACGCTCCCCACATGGGCAGCAAACGTCGCCTACGAGGAAGGCCAGGAATGGGTCTCGTCTAAAATGACCTCGGGATATCCCCGATTTTACGTCCACAGCATTATCCAACAGGTAAGTAGCTGCTCTGGTGCTGTTGTTCATGTCTAACGTCCTCTTGTAGCTCGCCAAGTTCCTTGAAGATAAGTACGCCCGCGAGGGCGAGAGTGCTTTTGTTTTCCCCACATATGCCGTCGCCTGCCGGTGCAGAGAGTTTATCAAGAACCAGTCACCAAACAAGCCCTCAATTAGAATCATCCAATTGTCTACGCCTCACGTGCAAGACGTCCAGGCCGACGAGTCCTCGCCGGTAGAAGCCATTGACGCACAAATTTCGGCCATCTTCTTCCCAACTCAAGAGTTCAAGTTTGCAAAGGCCTACTGGCAGCACTCTGGCGAGGGCGTCAGTTCAAGACTAGCAGAGTTTTGTCTCGACCGGTTTGCTCGAGCGGAAGCTGCTGCCTGTGGCCATGCGCACGGAGGTGAGTGTTCCAAGCAGCCTGGTAGCAAGTGTGGTGGATACCACAAGCCACAGCCACAAACTGTGGCACCACCCGAGACAGCAGTTTTGGACAAGGACAATAAGGAGAGCTCAGTGTTTTTGGAAGAACGGTTTGGACGCAATCTCGACCTTGGGTTTGCTAAAGAAGCCAAGATTGCACTCAAGCGCCGCATCTCGAGCAAGATCAACGAGAGTGGTTCGCACCCCATTTCGCCAGAGGACGTCTATCTCTACCCCACTGGAATGACTAGTATTTTCAGTGCCCATAGAGCTGCACTTGCTGCTGGTGGTAACTACAAGAGTGTGTGTTACGGGTTTCCTTATGTTGACACTAAAAACATTTTGCAAAAGTTTGGCCCTGGATACTACTTTTTCGGCCATGGCGATGAAACTAGTTTTGCCGACCTCAAGAAATTGCTCGAGAGTGGAGAAAAAATCCTTGCACTCTTTTGCGAGTTCCCGTCAAACCCGTTACTCAAGTCGCCCGACCTCAAGTCGCTGAGAAAGCTTGCAGATGAATACGGCTTTTTCATTGTTGTGGACGAGACCATTGGCAACTTTTTAAACATTCATGTTCTTCCGTTCGCCGACATGGTGGCCAGCAGTCTTACCAAGGTCTTTTCTGGAGACTCAAACGTCATGGGCGGCTCGCTTGTCCTCAACCCGCAGGGAAACCGGTACAGGCTCCTCAAGAGTACGCTGGAAAGCCAATACGAAGACTTGTTTTGGGCTGAAGACGCCATTTACATGGAGCGCAACTCGCGAGACTTTGCCGAGCGGAGCTACAAAATCAACAACACTGCAAGTGCCATTGCCAAGATGCTCAGCAAGCACCCTTTAATTAAGGATGTGTTTTATCCCGAGCTCAACCCTTCCCGCAAGTATTTCGACGAGTTCAAAGTCAGCGGCGGCGGGTATGGAGGCCTTTTGTCAATTGTGTTTCGCAAGCCCGAAGACAGCCACACCTTTTATGACGCCGTTGTTACTGCTAAGGGACCATCTCTAGGAACAAATTTCACACTGACCAGTCCATATGCCATTTTGGCACACTTTGGCGAGCTAGACTGGGCTGCCCAGTTTGGCGTCGACCGGGACTTGATTCGCATCAGCGTCGGTTTGGAAGAAGAGCAGGCCCTGCTAGAGACATTTCAAAAGGGCCTTGATGCTTGTAACAAGTAGTTAGATCACGTAAAATAATAGACTGCTCAGCCGCACCATACTAGAATTTTTTTCCTGGGTAGAAAATTCTCCCAATTTATTTTCAGCCTTTGCAACTCCATCAAACAACATCACCACATTACCATGTCTTCTGCACCACAGGTTCCTGCTTGGAAGAGACTTGGCCTCAAGGTCAAGGAGAACATTTCCAAAGACCCGCTTACGGGACAAGTACAGACCGCTGCCCCTGCGGCATCTGCAACACCGTCGAAAACGAGCAACAAGCGAACTGGAGAAGACCAAGACACAACGACCAAAAAACCGCCTAAACGCGTCAAGCTCCCCAAGGCCGAGCGCAAACCGCCGCCCGAGTCAGATAACCTTGTTTACTTGCGACAGTACAGCCATGACAGAGCTGCGTGGAAGTTTTCCAAACAAAAGCAAAACTGGATCATCAAGGGCGTGTACACGCAAATCCCCGAGGAAGGGTACCACGACGAGCTCCTCGAGTACCTTGCGGGCATCATGGGCGGTGCTCGTGTGCGGGTGCTGGACGACGCGTGGGAGGTGGTTGGCGAATGGAACAAGTACATGACTGCCGACGACAAGACCGAGGAAGAGAGTGCAAAGACAGAACCTGAGGCTGGTGAGGGCAGCGACCAAAAGAGCAAACCCGAGGCAGTGGCAGCCGCTGCAGCACCCGTGAAGAAGGCACAGCCTCCTAGTGAAAAAAAGGCAAGACTGGCCAGAAGCATTATTACCAAGCTGACTGGCCAAAAGGTTACGCTGGAATTGCTTGAAGAAGAGGAGCAGGCTGAGACGGCACCAGAGGTGCCAGCAGCACAGCCTGAAGCTACGGTAGATGCTGAAGAGAAAGAAGAGAAAGAAGAGAAGGAAGAGAAGGAAGATAAGAAGGACAAGAAAGAGAAGAAGGAAAAGAAAGACAAGAAGGAGAAGAAGGAAAAGAAGGAAAAGAGCAAAAAGGACAAGGCTTAGTGTATTTAATCCAGATGGAAACAATTTATAGACTGCATCATTCAATTTCAAAACCGCACTGGATCCAATCCATGGAACAGGACTACGCGTGTAATTCATACGTGTTGTGCGTTGGTGTGCTGAATTGAGCACAGTAACACGTCTCTGTTGAGCTAGGTTACTCTTTTTTTTATTGACATTAATGAAGATACGTGACGGCAGGGCCCATCAGCGTTTTCGACTATTGTGCTTTATTGATGATTTATGAGGTCGTAGCTAGTTGTATACCAAGAGAAGGGCAAAGTTTAGTGTCCCTCCTTCTCAATCTTTCCGCCGGCAAGGAATCTGGGGTGACGGGGGTCGTTGTAGAACTCGGGAGCTAGAAAAAAAGCAAGACGTTAGAAATCAGGGCAATCAACAAGAGAGGCAATTCGTCAAAGCGTCGGCGGATTGTTGTTGAGATGGACTAGTCGGCTATACGTACTGTTCATGGAGGCAGCGGCGCCCTTGGAGATGCCGTAGGCAATGAGGCCGGTGGCGATGAAGAAGGGCCAAAGGGGCTTGACAATTGGGGTAGGGTACTTCTTGAAGTTGCTGAGGAAGGCCATTTTCGATATCTTTTCGGGTGGTTGAATGGTACGGAAAAGGGATGGAGAGGAAAGGAAGGAGAGGAAAAGAGAGAAAAAAATTGGGAGGTTTGGTTGGCTGTGGAGCAAAGGCAGAGGGCAAAAGTGGTTTTGCCTGCTTGGGAAGTCTGGCCAATCAGAGAAGAGGACGCTTAGACTAGTGCGTGGAATTTTTGGGGTTAGGGGAATTTTGAATTGGGAAATATTCAGTCACGTGTATGGGTCACGTGATATATACTATTTTATCAAGCTTGGTTGCAAGCCTTGAACTGGACGACTTGGCTGGTAAATACCAAAGTATGAATTGGTTTGATTGTTGCAATTGCAGACCGACGTTAGTTGCAATGGTGCGCCCGTATACACAGCTGCTTCTGGGCTGGTGCGTTTGTGGCAGGTGGGTTTGGCTGCTCCACGTGCGCTATCAACTTATCTCGCACAAGAAACTAACAAGAAGCAGACCATTTCAGGATCGCATTGCAACTTCTGTAGACCAGCAAGTGGATGGTCGTATCAACTGATATTGCTTGCCGTCGTACTACTTAATGTGTAGATAAGACACTGGTCTATATAAATTCATCTGTGATCCCCGTTGTTTCTTAATTCACCAACTAAACATGTACTACAACTCTACGCCCACCAACCACGCCCACCACTCAACCGCAGAGACCGTCAAGCACCTCGCAGACAAGGTCAAGTCCGGCGAGCACCATCTGGTCGAAAAAGTCAAGGAGTCGCTCCATAAGGGAAACGAAACTGTCGACGGCATCGCCGTAGCTGGCGCCTTTTTCCCTACCTCTGAGAAATCGCAGCATGCTCCTCACAAAGAGACGCACTCTGAAAAGCTTTCTCAAAGCCTTCAAAATGATCAAGAGTAATGCAGTCTTGTCAAGTCGTGTAATAAATCTTATATTCTTCAATAAACTGGGGTTACTCACTTGGTCAATACCAGGCACTGCTTCTCCTACATTCTCTTACTTTTGATTTCAGGTTCTGGCACGTAGCTACCTCGCATTTGACCTATGTAAACCGAATATAATTAGAAGAATAGTTAGTATTCCATCTTCATTAGGCCCAAAGACTAGTCACTAGCAGGCTAGCAGCTCACTAGCTTCAGCCTCAAAGCACTGCGGCACGTGACTTGAGTAGACTTTTGGCAAGCCGCTTGTCCCTCCAAACAAAACCGCATTCAAGTTTCATCAGCGTTCAGCATTAATTTCAACAGCGCCCCTTGACGGCTAATTCTGAGTTCAACCGCATGAGCCATATCAATTTACTGACCGCCAAAGATGCTATTATGCACACACTCTGCGAACCCTGCTACGTTGCCAGTCTTGAAACTTTCAGCCGCTCCTTCAACGCGCATGAAGACTTGAAAATCAGCCTAGAAAAAGTATCTAGCTAATTAAAGCCTTTTTGAACGACAGCTTCTCGCCAAGTTCTTTCATCTTTTGTGGTGGTGTGACCTGTCATTATTAAATATTGCCGGAATCCGCTATAGTCCTGTGCTCAAGCTACTCAATATGTTTTCATCTGATGAGCAGTGATCGAAGAAGACCACATCTGACCGCCTCTTTGTGCCACATCGCCATACAATCACATCTTTGAAGCGGGACATGCATACGGGGACTTGCTGGAATCTCATCTCATCAACAGGCGTTGACATGGTCTACGAAAAGACTAGTAAGTTACTGCGATCTTGCGTTTTTGCCAATACTTTTTCTAACATTAAATTTGAAGCCTGTTTTCTACAGTTTACAATAGTTCCTCTTGTTACCTCTACTGTGATAGGAACCTACCTATTTGTACTGAAATGGCTGAATGACAAACACACGACAGTTCGCTCTTTCTTGGTCTAGACTCTAGCGACCTGTCAGCGCGTTTCGACACACTTTTCGATACACCTGCCACCTATCGATTGCTCAAAATAGGCCAATAGCTTCCATGCGGTGGTGGTCACGTTTGCAATTCCTGGTCCAACTCTTAACCACGAAGTCGAATCCGAAATCCTATTTGAATGCATGGCCAAGCACCGACACAAGCACCTCATAGCCCCTCCAGTTCAAAGCCGAAAACGAAATACCACCGAAGCAAGAACTATTGCCTAAGTAACTTGATGCAATCTTTACTGGTCATTCGTGCGGAGTTCACAATCATTTCCAAAAGCAGAAACTTGGGTTGAAAGGCTTTCAAATCGTGGGTTATATTTTAGATTGCAATTGTTGTACTGCGCAAAACACGATTGGCTTTCTGAGTGTAGTCCCCATGTATGTCCTTCAGTCTAATTGGTTTGAGCCATTTGAAAAGCGACCTTTTTGGCAGTATCTCTTGCAAGTTACGCTTTGACTCTACAAGATGTGATATTCTTCAGCATTTACACTATGGTATCTCAGCACTATTTCCCTTTGCACCCTAGTTGCGTCCGCTATAAACCTTTGCACGAAGCCATGACCGGTGACGGTCCCGATTATTGAAAGCTACCCTAGATACATGTCTTTTTTTCCTTTTCAAAAAGTTTTACCTAGGGCCTCCAAAAAGTGAGCAGGATCGCTGCTTGCATGGTACACGGATTCCACGTTACCGATATTCTCTGCCGTCACCTCACTTCAGAGAATTTTCAAACAGTCTCAGTATGCTCCTGAAGGAGGCGTTATCTCTATATGAGTGGGTTTTCATCATGAATGGTTTGGGCTTTGCCTACCCAAGTTTGGAATCTTTTGACCATGAGCTCACGCCATCTCTGTCTAGATTTTGCTTTCTGAGAAAACACCACCGGCTCAAAGACACTCACATCAGCTAGTAAGCCCTCGAGCATGAATTATGGGAATCACTGTTTTCATTTTTAGCAAGCGCTTCCACCTTTAGATGAGTCTGCGCTTTACGGCTTTTCAACTGGATGCATGGATCCAATTATAGCCATTTGTTTTTCTTTTTCGTGGCTCTGACCACAACAACATCGTCGTGATGGGTCTCAAATCTGCTGTTTTACTTGATGTTTACATGTAGCTTTAATGATTTCACTCCTGCTCTTTTTACTCCACTAGCCTGCCTGCCTCTTCCAGCAGCACCCTTGCAGCATCATGTCTGCCGAGTCCCAGCACATGGAGGAGCGGGAACCCGGTAATGTGTTTTCGATACAACCCCAACGTGCCAGCTTACGTGAACATCATGGCTCAAAACTTGAAAACGTCGCTGAAGTATCTCGGGAAGGTAAGTCTCCATTGCGCAACGTTTGATTTGATTTGTAATTAACAATTGTGCAAAGATGCTCGAGTGGCTACTGCTACTTTCCTTTCCTCGTTTATTGGTCACCCAATTCTGAGAAGTCCACACTTGCCAACAACGTCTGGAGAAAGACTAGAACACCAATTACATCAGACTGTTTCAGCATTGATACAAGGCGACTTTGATGATACGCGCTTCAAGCTTCTCCTCAAAAGCGCTCTCTCAACAGAAGCATCTGATGAGTTGGTCTGGAGTCTTGTTGTATCTGCTGTCAATGGTGGTACAAATTTGCGACCAGACGTTGTGGAAGAGTCAACAGAGACGGAGGTAGAAGCTACAGACGAGCTGACAGCACCACGACTATCAGCTGAGGACGAGCTGACTGAATCGCGACTAGTAGATGTGCGCGAGCTGACAGAACTGCTCCTAGCAGCTGAGAACGAGATGAAAGAATTGTGGCTAGCAGCTAACTACAAGCTGACAGACATGGCGCGAGAAGCTGCACACGGGATGACAGAATTCCGGCTGGCAGCTGTGGGCGAGCTGATAGAATTGCGACAAGCAGTTGAGGACGTGCTGAGAGAATTGCGACCAGCAGCTGTGGACCGGCTGACAGGATTTCGACTAGCTGCTGCGAACGACGAGCAGACAGAATCGCGTCTAGCTGCTGCGAACGCCGAGCTGACAGAATCGCGTCTAGGAGCTGTGAGCAGGGTGGTAGAGTTGCGACTAGCAGCTCGGGCCAGGCTGATAGAATGGCGACTAGCAACTGCGAGCGAGCTGATAGAATTACGCCCATCACTTGCAAACGAGCTGAAAGAATTGCAATCAGCAGCCGTGAACGAGCTGAGAGAATTGGAAATAGCAATTGACGACGAACTGAGGATATTGGGCCTACTTGCTGTAGATGAACTGGCCAAAATGCGACTAGCAGCTAGGGACGAGCAGTCAGAATCGCAGCCAACGCACGCGAGCGATGTGTCAGAATCGCAGCCAGCGCCAGACCGCAAGAAGACACCATTATCTCATCACACTGGCCATATTTTCAACACACACGAGTGGAGGCGTCATTTGGACCGACTACTAAAGGAAGAAGTCAGTTTCATTCACTACGACGTTTTCAAGTTGATTGATGCATACTTTTCCATGAGTGGATTAGATGCGATGGCGGACAGGGTGGTTGAAGATTGCATGGAAAACGACTTGCTCTTCACGAACGGCTGGGAGAACTGGCCAGATTCCACCGACCAAGAAAGTGTTTTGCAGTGGTTTCTTGATACCATCGGCCACCTTACGCATTTCGCCAACAGCACAGAGACATACCATTTCAAATTCGTCAAAGGCCCCACGCAGAACCTGACTTGCCACTTGAAGGCTCTATAGGAAAGCGCAAGCCTGATTTTGTTTTTGTCAGTACGCTTTTTCCGGATAACAGTCACCCACCCTGGTCAGAAGTCCTTGTGGTTGGGGAGTTGAAAAAATACGAAGAATTTGATACAGCTAAGAAAGCATGGTTCGACGTCGCCAGGTATAAACGTGAGGCTCTTGGAAAGCAGAGTTTCCGTCGATTTGCGCTCGGGTTTGCTCTCAGTGGCAAAATCATGAGAGTCCTCTCGTTTGATCGCACTGGTGTTCTGGCATCGGAAGCATTTGATATCCACGTTGAAAGTCACAAGTTTGTGAAAGTTATGCTGGGATTTCTCGGTATGTCCCGCCACGAGCTTGGATTCCATCCTGAAATTCAAGAAATAACCCCTGAAATTGCAAACGAGCTTCCCCTCCCTGCTCAATACTACATGGACATCATGCGAGATGGTCAGACAGAGCGGATTTACTTCACCAGGTTGCTAAGCCATACGACATCTATAGTTTGCCGTGCCACTGAGTGTTGGGAAGCATACTCAAGCATAGACTTCGACGAAGACCTTGCTGTCAAACTTCAGTGGCACTACCCAACACGTCGTCATGAAGGAGAACTCTTGCAATTGGCCCAGAATATCGAGCATGTCGCTCAATACTATCACCATGATACACGTGGCAGCGTACACGACTTTCGTGGCAATTTGGACATCTCCGAAGAGAATATGACACAGATATACGATGGAAGGTCATTGCAGGCTGCATTGACTGAGCGGGAATATCGAGTTGTCATCACGAGAGGGGTTGGTACTCCAATATGTTTAGCTAGGTCTCGTGCGGTCTTCCTCACCGCATTCAGAGACTGTGTCATAGGTCACCGATCTCTATTGGATATATCCATCCTACACAAAGATATCTCTCTCACAAACATCATGATCGACGCCAATGATAGAGGGTATTTGATTGACTTGGACAACGCAGAATGGTTTGTGCATCCCCTTCCGGTGGCAGTAGGTAGGACAGTTACGAAGATTTTTCTGTCTATTGGTGTCCTACGTGGGGGGCAACATACATTCATGGACGACCTCGAATCTTTTTTCTGGGTCATGTTCTGGATTTGCGTTCACTATGACGGAGAAAAATGGATTGTTAATCCCAACTTTGAAACGTGGAATTACGAGTCTGACTTCCAACTGAGTTTGCTGAAGAGTGACCTTGTTCGGCTAGAGTCTGGATTTGAACAAATTGCAAAGAACAATTTCACTCAGTCATACCAGGACATGATTCCATTGATGATCAAGCTTCGCAAAAGGATTTTTCGAGATCGCGCGGGAAGGCAAGACATGGCTCTATACGACCAGATCTGCCGAATTCTCAGCACCAGCATTGAACAGGAAATGATGAGGGAAAACGAAGCTGAAAGTAATGTCTAACGAGACCTTCTCAGCAAACCATGCTTCGATTAGTACCTGACTTCTCAGTAATTAAATGATAACCATATTTACTTAACACATGGTACTTAGGTACCATCATAATAAAATAAACTATTGACTGTTATTGAAAAACATGTGGATAATTGAGATATAAAAAAAGCATTCTTCATGAAGAATAGGTTCCTTACTCGAGGCCAATTGTATTGCTTTCTTGATAATTTTGATCTTACACATTTAGGCTAGGCGTTTATGGTGCACATAATTCTTATCAATTTCATTTCCTACCCAGTTACCAGTGATACGACATCCAGCCAGCTCGTCCACAACCACAAGGATCTAGAGAAGTTCACCAAACCAACGTCGATTTGTGTCTTACCATATCCCTTTCCTAATTTAGCATCACACATCTTCCTAACAAACACAACAAAGCAGTGGAGGCACTGTGCAGAGGGTTTCATGAAGTCAGTCGAACGCCCGATGCACCTATATTGGTTGTTAAACAGATATCCGTCACCACTCTGGAGCGGACCTTTTCGCTCTTCCCTGCAAAAGGGGCACAGTAATGCTTCGAAGCTCTGCCAGCACTCTCCAGTAGTAACACACGCCCTCACGACCATCAACCCCATGGCACACCGGACCACTAATCAAAAGCAGATGAACTTCGACCCTGTGTCAAGACCGATACTTCAGACGTCTCCCTAAAAAGCACCACCACAATCTATACAAGCACCTGCTCTTACGACACCCGCCCCACAATACTCATTCTTCCCTGAATCCCTGACGTCTTTGGATTCAACCTCCCACTTTCTATGTACATCTTTGCTTGAAGGATACACCACGATCACAGATGAGCACACCAAACACATCATCTCCGACTGTTGTTGACTCGAAGCCAACCGACACCACTCGTTCATCGACGGAATCCTACTTTTTTTAGGCACCAGAGTAGTCGTACCAGACTCGGCACCTAACGCCAAAGAGTACCTCTTGCTCCAAGATCACAGAAAAGACGTACACGCCTCTGTCTTGAACATGGCGAGCAAACCCCAGACCCATTACTATTTGTGGCGCATTGAGAGAGATGCCAAACGTACAGTGGCAAACTCTGCGGCTTCCGGCCGCATTAAACCTGTTAACCAACATCGTTATGGATTCTTGGGACACCTTCACCATCTCGCCCTGGCCAGATATGGTAACTGAACATCTCGACATATACTCTCAGGCGCCACAAACAGACTGCTCATAGAGGTCTGCCGTTTCTCTAAGCTTGTCGCGCTCATACCTGCCGCTTCCAACAACACGGCCCAGGATCTCATAGATCTGCTAGCTGACAGGGTAGTCAGCTATTACGGTCTACCTGAGTGCTTCAATTCAGACAATGGCAACTTTTCCATCAGCAGGCAGCTCAAATACTGGTGCACGAGTAGAAACATCATGACTTGGACATCCACTCCTTTCTGCCAGGCTGCAAACGACTATGTTGAGCGCATCGACAAATACCGTCCTGCGACATCTCAGAGCCGCATTGGACGGCTACGCCAGTCACTCACTACCTACCTGGACACCCCTCGTCCATGATGTCAGGTTTAAAATCAACAACACCCCCAGCGCCACCACGCCACCACTAAGCTTTCCCCCAATCTTTGCCGGCCTTTCAAAGTTCAAAGTTGCTGCGATCAATCACAACAACGCGTTTCTGCTCTATCTGCGAAACCCGCTTGTCAACAACCTGTTCTACGTCATTCAGCTGTTCTCGGTCAGTTTTCACCCTGAATAGTCTCGCACCGCTTCACACCATGCTCCTCGACCATCCATGCAAGGTCTCATGATTATGGCAAATATAAGTTCTTCGGCTATGGCAATTTTACTGACGGAGACACACAGATCTTAGACGGGTTGAAGTTCCAGCAATTTTCCCGAGACCTGTGGCCACTCATTCAGCAGTACTTTCACACCGGAGCCATTCCTCCTCCTCGAGCCATTGATCGGATCTTTCACGAAATCGAACATGCAACACCACCAATTTTGTATTCTTTCTATAACTATATCAATCTCAGTCCTAAAGTTAAAAATCTTGTTTATAACATGACTACAATCATGAACAACTACATGAACAACTTAGTCACATTCTTACTAGATGAACTTGGTAAATGCGCTGGTTCACGAAAAGCCAAGTGAGAAAAAAACTTATTTAAATAATAAACCAAGTCACAGATAGTGACAAACGAAACAGTCTCTCGTCCAAGAGCAGTGGTGTCTGGAGCCCGCTCGGCTACGCGTACGACTTTTTCTCGTTCTGACTCGTTCATTAAAACGACATCGAACGAACCAGCCAATGAGCATACACTGGAGCTGACAGCCGCACCGTCTAATTATAAAGAACGATTTAATCTCAACAACGTTTGCACCTTCAACAAATAAGGCTTAACAGCGTTCTGCTCCTTTACAACAAGAGCTTCACACTTGACCAGTGGCTTCTTTGCTTTTAAACTTGTGTGCTGCATTAAACCCTAATGCCCCAATCTAAATATGATTACCACGACAGTAGCTTCTCCTTAAAATGATACCTAATCTACTCCTGGCATACACCTTAACCAAATCTAGCCAAACTTCTACCTGACAACTACTTCATCAAAGCCCAATACCACATAACTGCTTTTTCAGCAAAAAACTATACTAGATCTGAAGAATGCTTGACCGACTTCCCTCTGAAATAGTTCAGCACATTCTCAACTATCTGTTGATCCTTCGGTACGAAAAATACACTGGCTCCAGCAATTCACATGCGGGCTTTGTCAATCTACGCACTTGGAACGAGATATCAAATTTTTCTGATATATTGTCTCTGGCGCATACTTGCAGGTATATTAAATTAATTACTTATCCTGTTATTTTCAAGGCGTGGGCACACGTTGATGAAGAATACGGCGCCTTTATGAATAAACAAAACGGAATCGTCTGCCATAAAGGGATACCTTTTTTTTATTCTGGAATACGATGGGCGTGCTTTTTCCTTCCTAGAGTACGCTACTCCGATTACCAACTTTTGTATACTTACAAACGGTTTCGTCCAGAGCAGTTGAAGTCCTTGTTAAATCCCACGTGCAAACCACGGTTTTATATTGCTGGAAGTGACATGTTATCAGGCGCGTTACAGTATATCCAGCATTTGAGTCTTTCGTTCAACGGATCCAGAGTGGCGTATAGCGAGTGGCTTCCAGATTACTTATTCAAGATGAAGGCTCTGAAAGAAGTTACAATAAATATGGAAGGTACTTTTCCCAAAGGAGCTTCCGTTGATCTTGTCAAAGATTTTGAATTGGTTATCGAGCTTTTGAGAAATCACCATGACACTCTTATAGTGCATACACACATGAAGCTGTGGTTCAAAGACGAACACATCTTGTGCGAATATCTGGAAAATTTTCAAAATTCCTGGCGTCAATGGCAGTCTCTAGTCATTGAAACGCTTGCTATTGAGGTTAGAGCATTTGAATATAGCATACCGGAAACATTCAGCAAAATGATAGGCAAGCTTGGTCATTTAAAACGCTTTTCAATAGACATTGCAGACGCTGGAAAATATTGCAAGTCTTTAAACAGTAAGTACAACGACCCAATCAGCAAAAGATTGGTATTACTTCCAAACCTGGAAGAACTTTCAATCCGATTACGTTGCCCCAGATGCCGCAAAAGTCCTAAAAACGAGCTAAGAACACCTCCAAAGAAGGAATACAAAAAGCAGCCTTTTCCACCCAGAATTCACAAACTATCGTGGTCTGCAGGCATTGATGATTTTTTCCTACGTTTTGAAAACTTTGATGCCGTTACATTTTTTGAAGTTTATCAGCCCAAATGCGCATGTTTCATACCAGTGAAACTTCCATCCTTTCACAAGCTTGAGACGTTAGTATGCACAGACTGCTCCTGGAACCGCGTGGAAACTACAATTAACCACTGCAAAGGCTGCAGCCCTTACCTGGTAAACCTCATTATTCGTAATGCTAACGGTACTGTTCCTGAAGCAAAGTTGCAAGTGATACTAGCTGACATTACACACATGGAAATTTACCAAGGACAAATGAGCAGTAAAATCACATTTGAAATGGTTGTACAAAATGCTGATAGTTTGTGTCATCTGATTTACCATGACTTGTCCTATAAAAGTAAGGGGATTCCGTGGGTCTGGTTTGAAAAGCACATCTATAGCATGGGAACCAAAATAAAAACAGTTCAGTTTTGCCACTCATCCAGGGATTTTATGCCCAAGACTCCAGGTGCCTGGTTGAAGTACCACAAAATTAAAACATTTGGAAGAAAGCAACCGCGCGGTTATACCGGAATTCTTGACGAGATTGTGTGTGGTTCTCGTAATGACACTTTTATTCTTGACGTGCCAAAACTTTTGCAAAAATTAAATATGCGGAATAAATAGATAATATAATGTAAAATATGCTACTGGCTGAGAAGACGGTGATGAAGACTGGACTGGGATTGAACTTGAACTCTCCAAGTTTAATGTAATCCGCCGCCAGGCACCTACGTTGGCTGTTACCACTGTAGGTTCCTGTAAACGTTCCGTTGCTAGGCTCTGAAGTCATGTTATTCCCTCCGGGTGGAAGCTGCCGGTCAGATAGGGTCAGATAGGGTCAGATAGGGTCAGATAGGGTCAGATAGGGTCAGATAGGGTCAGATAGGGTCAGA
>JAJMHN010000102.1:0-24221 GCA_030566025.1 Geotrichum cucujoidarum
AAAAAAAAAAAAAAAAAAAAAAAAAAAAAAAAAAAAAAAAAAGGCACTAGCGAAAAATAGTGCAAGGCAGGTTGTTGCCCAGCTTGCCTGTGTAAGTGAGTAGCCCTTCTTCCCAATACCTTTTCTATTTCCCTTTCCCAACTTTTAGTTTTATTCTTCTTTCCTTCTTTCTTAGCTTTCTATATTGAGACTTAACATGTTAAGTTTCCTTAGCCAATCCAATACTTTAATCTTTCCTTTTAGTGTATTAATCGACCTCTTCCGTGCGTCTAGAGCTAACCCTGCTTCGGATACTGTTTACATTGCCCAGGATCTCTTTGTTTTCTTTGGAACGTCAACAAAAACGTTAACGACAGGAATGGGCAGGTGTAATAGCTCAAATAGCATTAGTTAGCAACGGTTTGGTTTTGGTGGATCGATGATTGGTTGAGATTTGATGGCTCGGTGGGAAAATGTAAGTAATTGATGTACTTCGCCTGGAACAGATTAGTGCTTGTAGAGAGAAACTGGATTAGACAGATGGAGCTCTGGACAACTTTGTTGTACCGCGAGCAAGTCCGTTGAACAGCACTTGATTGAAAATCATTCAAACATTCGAGTATAAATTGGGGCAAGGCCCCCTGAGCAAATGATCTTTTAAGAACGAAACAAAGTAAGAGTTGAAGCCTGAAGATTAACTATTTTAGCGGGGAGGGAGGTTGGGTTGATGGGACTTGAACTAGCTTTGGGCCTGTAAAACCACCCAACCCAACCTTATCCGTGGTTTGAATCCTGTCGCTTGGTTGCAAGTTTGAGTCAAGTTTGAGTGCTTATTGTTTAAAAGAAGCAAGAAAACTCAAAAGCTTAAATCACTGATCTGATTTATCGATGACCTTATTTTTGTCATCGATTTGTTCCAAACCAGAAATGGGACCGGAAAATGGGCGCGCGCTTTTTGGCGGGCCGTGAAGGAACGTTGAAGCGGCAGAACTAGTTGAGAACTATGTAGTTAGTTACAGTAATTCACCCATCCTCTTGTCCAAGGATTTGCCCTGTTTTGGATTTGCCCGGTAAATTGCTTTTTTATTGACTTTTAGCCAGCAAAATCAAACTAAAAAATGGGTTGGGGCCTTTCTGATTTGATTTTTACTATGGGGACCGGGCAAATCCAAAACAGGGCAAATCCTTGGACAAGAGGATTGGTACTTTGATGGGTTGACGATCCAATGTTTACTCTTTGAAAGTTGGGGCATAGATTGATGGATCACTGAATGGATTGGTGGTACAGCGAGTTGCTGGGATGCTGGTCTAAAGATTGACAGAATGCAAAAGTTATTTCAATTGTTTGGATTTGGATATTGGTGCTGCCTGTCCAACTCTTGCTACAGTGTTCAGACCTGCCATCAAATCAAGTTCCCAACGTACAGTTTTTTGACATTGGACCGAGAAGCGCCCCGCCCTAGAAGTAAGTATCTATATACAACAGGAAGTTGGCTCCTCAAGAAGTTGGTGTTTTTTAAGTTTTTGAGAACTCTAGCTGAGTAAGAAAAAGCAACTTGGCCAGAGTTGTCTGAAGTCACTATGGTAAAACTCTAAAAACACCAACTTCTTGAGGAGCCAACTTCCTGTTGTATATAGATGTAAATAGAAATAAAGTCAATAAATATATAAAAACAAAAAGGGCAATTTTGAGTTGGAAGTTGTTTTTAGGCCAAAAGGTCCAACAACAAGGGCAGGACCTTGTTAATTTTTCTGTCCTTTCTTGGTTTTTTTTTAGAGTTTGGGTTTTTCGGTGCGCGTTTTGGCTTTAATTAGCGAGAACTAGTCTTGCGTCGAGTTAGTTAACTTGGCTAAGCTCTTACCTAGCTATGTAGTTAGTTAGCTTCAGAGGGAGGTTCAAGTAGAGTTTGAAGGGGACCAGGATTAGCTCGCCAATCAAACTTTGTTTTAAACAAAAAGGAATCCGTGCCAGTTAACCAGGTACATTTCAAAAATGGGTTGGGTTCTGGCGTTGAAACCATGGGTATAAGACGAGTTAGGTAGTTTGGTGAAACAGCCGAGCCATGCATTTATCGCACCCGGAACTAGCCACCAATATTGGTCTGGCAAGAATCTCGGTCGGGAAGCTGGGTAGAAGCTCAATGGGTTTACAACATGGTTTATATCCGAGTCCAGTGCAAAGAGCAACGCTTGTGACTATCATTGATTGACTGATGATTGTCTTGTCAAACATTGCGCTTGCAGCAAGACAGGGCCAGGCTGTCAGCTTAAAACAGCACCTGGCTTTCCAGGTTATCGTCTGCCAGAGAAACTTTTCATGTAATCAGTCCAAGTCCGGGTCGAAAAATAAAAAATAAAAAAAAAACAGCGGCCCTATTAGAACCATCTGTTCGTGCTCCCAGTGAATACTTAAGTACTGTGAACAGAAAAGGCTAAATTAAGCCCGTGCTCAATTCAGACTTCTTGCCCCAAGGCATTGATTGATTGATCAATCAGTTTGTTCCGGCCTTGTTTTTAATTTTTCCGCGTTTCCTTGTCACGTGATATAGCGTTACATAACATTACACGACTTTTTACTAATCCTCTAGCCTTGTTTCTGCCACCCGCCTTGACGCGCTGTCCGTGTAAGGGTAAGGGCACGTCCAGTCAAGGCAGCAACAGAAAAAGCCCCAGAGGCAGAAAGCAGAAGCAGCCTCCACCAAAGCAGCTTTGCATGCCAGTTCATGCCAGGCAAGGCAGACAGCAAGGCAGACAGCAAGGCAGACAGCAAGGCAGCAATGGGTTGCAGGGCGATGTAAGCTTGTGCCGACGCCTTCTTCAGCGGTCGCAAAGGCGCAGCACTGGCGGTGGCGAAGGTGGCGGCGATGCTGCTGAAGCCCTGGTCCTAGTCCCAGTTACAGCCATCATCTTCTTTGGTCCATCAGTGATTCAGTGCCCCATTGCCAGCCTGGCTGAAGTGCTGAATCTCGACTCGGCGGCATCGTCGAGGCTGGCAAAAGTTGGGACTTGCGACTTGCGACTTGCGCCTTGCGCCTTGCGCCTTGGCCCCTGGGACAGATGTTACCCGGCCGCTGCCCCTGGCGCCAGTTGCAGGCCAAGCTTTTCACGCGCAGTTCGCCTGCATGATAGTGGTATTTGCTGTGGTTTGTAGTGATGTGCACCATGGCCTCTAGTACCATACCTGTGCCTGTCTCGATATGTAGCCTGTTTATAGCGATATGCTACCTGGGGGGCGCGTAAGTGCCCACACTATGACGTTTGTTCCACGGTGGGCGACCGCGGGCTGATTGATCCAGATTGACTGCGGGCCTGACTTTCAAAACTATTTAAACACAATCAGCTCCTTCTTCTTCTTTCCCCTTTTTTTCCCTAGCTACATTTCACTCAATTACCAAACACAACTACACACACACAATGGATTTCCTTAAGAAGCAATTGAACAACGCCGGCGAGGACGCCGCTATTGACCAGGCCGCCAACTACATCAACAACGCTACCGGCGGCGGCAGCAAGAACATCATTGACCAGGCCTCGTCCTTTGCCAAGAAGACCATCCACAACCAGGACGGCTCCACCACCACCCAGACCACTGGCACCTCCGAGGCCGTTGTCAAGGACGGCGACGACACCGTCAAGGAGAAGACCACCACCACCGCCACCCAGAACAGCGGTGACGACCAGGCCCAGGTCAAGACCACCACCCAGTCCGACTACGTCGACAAGGGCATCAGCATGGTCGAGGAGAAGGTCTTCAACATCTCTGCCGACAAGCAGAACCAGCAGATGAACCAGAAGATTGCTGGCTACGTCAGAGAGGGTGTCGAGAGCTTCCAGCACCGCGGTGACGGCAACAGCAACCAGAACAACTAAACTGTTTGTTTAAGCTGTTTCCAAAGAGAAAAAAAGTACATGTAGTAACCTAATGATTCAATTGAACTGTTTATGATCTATGACTACCTGACCATCCATATGGCAATTGCAATTGCAAGCCCAGCCCCTGTATAAAAGGCAACGTGGGCACCAATTAATCAATTGGTCAAATGGATTGATGAACCAGTTCTCCTGGCGCTCTCAGTTACTTTTGCCAGATGTCTTGAAATGGAGCTCCATACTTGACGGACCAAATCAAACAAAGGGCGGCCTAAAACCAAAATGCCAGTGTGATTATGTCATGTGTGTGTAATCACAATAATATTATCGATTCGATTCAAGGTGGCTGAGTTTTCGCCGTTACACAGTGTGAAGTTTGACTGGAGTGTAGGGCTCCTCGAGGTATTCGAGCTCCTTTCCCGTGAGCTCCAGGCCTACTGCAGCCACCGCATCGTCGAGACGATTGTATTGTGTAAACTGTAAAAGTCCCACGACGGGTGTGCCACCTTTTGCAAGCGTCCAGGCCAGCGCCACCGTAAACATGCTGACCCCGCGGTCCCTAGCCACCGTTTCGACGCGATCTATAATTTCCTTCTCAGTCAGTTTCTCTGGAGATAGTTCCGCAAGGTCCTTGGGCTTGGGGGTATCGCCATCGCGGCCTTTTCCCCACGTCTCGGCGAGACTGCCGTTGCCCAGCGGGCAAGCAAACCTGAGCCCCACGCCCGTGGCCAAGCAACACGGCACCACCTCGCGTTCCGCCTCGCGGTAGTGCAGGCTGTACTGTGTCTCCATTGCAACGAACTTGGTCCAGCCGTGCCGCTCGGCGGTGTGCTGCAACTGGAGGAACTGGTACGCCAGCATGGACCCCGCGGCGCCAATGTACCGAACTTGCCCGCTCTGCACAAGGTCGTGCAGCGCCTTCATGACCTCTTCCGCAGGCACGTCCGGGTCGTGTCGCATGACAAATAGCACGTCAATAAACGTCCCCAGCCGCTCAATTGACCGGCCAACACTGGCCATGATGTTCTTCCGGCTCAACCCCCAGCGATTAACGTAATCCGGGTTGGTCTTAAAGTTGTAAGGATAGTACCTTTCTTCACTCGGCGGCGAGTACACCTTGGCGGTGATGACTAGCTTTTCGCGGGGTATGCTGTACCGCTGCATGAACTTTGGAATGAGCGTCTCCGACAGCCCCAACCCGTCAATGTTGAGTGTGTCAAAGGTCCGGATCCCCGCATCGTACGCGGCCTTCATCGCCACAATGGCGGTTTCCTCGGGCGCAAGCCGCGAGGACCCGTGTCTGTGTCGCGAGACGTGGCATCCCAGGCTGAGTTTGGACACCTTGAGACCTGACTTCCCTAAACTTTGCAAAATGTCAGTCGCTGTCGAATCCGTCAACTTGGGGCTTTGCCAAAAAAAAACTTACTTTGTATATTCCATAACTTTATCAGTACAATTGCGTGCAAGTCGTTAATTACGCTTGAACCAACATACTGTAACATGCGGATATTGCCATTATATAGCCTTCCCTTCATTTAGCGTTCTATAAACCCCGAGTCCAACGATAGTTTGATTCACTTGAAGTTAGGGTCTTGTTTAGTCATGGATTATGGAACGATTTAACACGCCCATGAAGATGAGTTGACTCAGTAGATACTTGAAAAAAAAAAAAAAATCAACTATAAATTTTGGTATTCTGGGGCGGCATTTGAGCTCAATATTTATTCCTTTGATCATGTAGGCGTTGGGTGCGGAATGGGCTTCCGTATATCGATCCCTGATTGATCATTGATTGTCTCGTATTCCGCACAACAATGAAACGTTTATTCTCTTTCGTGAGAACCGTCTACTTTCAGCATTTCGCAAAATCAAGGTGTTTTACTTAGTTGCCCGCAAGTCACAAAATTAGTTTGGTAATATAAAAATAGGGACCGCGACAGGATGGTAAACCTGTATTGGAAACGATGAGAATGACCTACAAACCCTTTGAATGGACTAGTCGGCTTTTCATTAAATGCACGGTCGTCAGGCAGTAATGGCCTTATTTAAAATCGCTTATGTTAAAAATTCATCAACATGAGCATCGACACATCTACTTGAGGCTCTGGTTATAGTTTCAATAAACATGCTTCATGCAAGTTGGTATTACAACGATAAGCACTGTAACTGCCTCAAAGGCGCCCCAAACAATTGATTTATAAAACTGGACCGTAAAATTTACAGATGCACAAGAGTAGATTGTGTTGACAAATTGAATTTGGTCAGGTCTTAGATGTCTTCTAAGGACCATTTACGAGTTTACCAAACCAGGTATTAACGAAGTCACTGGACTTGAAGTTGCAGAAGTTTCAAGTGTTGAAGCTCAAAGGATGGAATAAAAGCCAGCCAGCTTTTATTCAAACCAGTATTGAAACAATCAGGCCAGGTTGTTTGTATCGCCCCCATGGCTAGAAGGACTGGAGGTCCTTGCCAGTTTACTCTACCTTGAGTTTCATCTATTGAAAGCAAGCTTCCTGTTAGGAATTGAGCAGTTGAGCAGTACTGCGGTGGCTGGCGGTGGCTGGCTCAATGAAACAGAAAGTAATATCAGTATATCCACACAGTCGCACCAGTTTAGATTAAGTAGAAACATTTATGTAGTTTAGACCTTTGAGAAGGTCATGGTTGCCAATAAATGGCGAGCAAGGTAGAAAGGAAGTTGGAGTTATAAAAGGTGAGCAATTCCCCAAGGAATTGCTCTCTATCCTTGAACAACCACTTCTCCCTATAGCAAGCTCGCCTAAGCCATCGTCGTCTTTGCCTATTGTAAGTAAACGAATATCTGCTATTGAAATCTTGAGTTCTATGGAACTCAAGTAGCTATGACTAAGGACTTTGTAAGCATCGGCTTACAAAGTTAGGTCTTAGTTTCACAGATTGATGTGTTGCAAGATAGCTATTTACATCAAATGGGGACCGAAATACGGCTTTTTCCACGATCTTGCCGCCTCAAAAACCCTTAGAAAGCCCGCAGATTGAGTAAACAAAACAAAACTGGATTAACTAAACAACTTATTCTGTTTATTAATGTTTTGTTGTTTGAAAAAAAAAATTGTTTGAAGTTGAGAAGTTTGCATCGTGTTGTTCAATAAGAAGGATGGTATGGTTCATGTCCAGGTAACAGGCACAACCCAACCGAGAAACAAACATCATCACAAGCATTCATGAGTTAGCTGAATGTGGGTTGCCGTAGAACTATCTTCTTTTGTCTACCAAAATCTATAGCACGCTTTCTGAACGTAAGCTTGAATCTATATTGTTGCCAAATTGAATATGATTGACTAATTGAAATGCCATATAAGTCGTTAAATGCGTACTACTGTTTCACAGATCCAGCGGATTGAGGCGATAGTCAGTCTACTGATCGAAAATGTCACCTTGCTCGACTTCGTTGAAATCGTCCGAGTCGTCGCTCAGAAACCAGTCACCCAAAGCTCCATTGTATGAAGCTGCAAGCGCTTTTGCTTCGTCCGTTCTCTTTTCAATGATTTTGCTAATGGCAGTCAGGCCGCTGAAGTCTCCGTCGGATTGTTGAAGCTCGAAATCGCGAACAAATTTTAATGCCCTTGGCACTTTTCTGTATGTGGTCATGTTGGTCCGGTATGAAGGCCGCTGGGGGCAATACAGGGTCTGTAGGTAGAGTAGAATTTCTTCAGGTGAGTCATGTACACTCTCGTCTTTAGGGTTCAGAAATTCATCAAGAGAGCCGGCAGCAGGATAAATTTGCCATAGTTTGGAAAAAACTTTGTCGGATTGGTCGTTTTCAGCCAGAATCAATTGGTCATTCCCGTTAGTGATTAGAGAAGGATAAAGCCCTGCACGCACAAAAGATTGTCGAAGTACTTCGGGGCTAACATTATCTCATGCATGTGAGAGCCATTCAACTGAGGTGCGGAATTTTAGTGTTTTTGAAGGGCATGCATTTTCCTCGAGTTTCTTGGTGATGTACGATGCCCATTCCGTTCTATATCCAAGTTTCACAGCTTGGATTGCTCCATTATGGTGCGGGACATTTGTGCATTTGGGGTCAGTTGGCAAGAACTCTACTGTAGTGTACTCGAGGTTCATTTCACTCAATGCCTTTTCGTGCATTATGAAATTATCCATTAGCAACAGCACCTTGCGATTGTCCCATCGGTGCAGGTTTTCAAAAAAGTTCAAAAAACATTTAAAGTCTTTTGGGCTGATGAGACCATTGGGGTTCCATCTCCATTCTGACTGCACAGGCTGGGAAATATCGTACAGCAGTGGTTTGTCGTTTCCAACAACCAGAATCGGTAGCTTGTCCGTGCCAGATGCGTTGTAGCACATCAAGAATGAGAGCTTTTTGCACTCGAGTTCCGGGTCGTCGTGACGACTAGCAGGCATGTACCGCCAAAACAGCCCAGTTTCGTCTACACAGTAGACATCTTCGGGTCTGTATGAAGCAATCTTTTCCTGGAGCGTTTTCAGTGTGTCATTATTACTGCCAGCCTGGTAATTTGCGTTTTTCTTTTTAATTTTGTCAATCCAGCCACTGCTGAAAGAAGGGCATGTCTCTTCATATAGCAGTGGCCAAGTCATGGAAGCCACCTGTCTGAGTCCATCGTTGGTAACTGAGAATTGTTTCTTTGTCAGCTCTACCTGATATTTTTCCACAATCTTTTCCAGTAGCGGCCATTTGCTTTTCCGCAGTCGTACTTTGTCCAAGTCTGCCGGCTCAGCGTGGTCTAAATAATCGTAGCTCTTAGACAGGCATCTCGAAACCTGGCCCTGCGTCAGCTTGCGTTGGTAAGTGTCGTTGAACCAGTTGCAGAGTTGGGCTTGGGTGAGAGACGGCTCAGCTGCTTTCTTTGCCCGGATATTGCGCCGGTCTGTCGGTGTTATCGAGAGCCGTGTTTTGGTACTGTTTTTATCGATACCATTTGCGCTCATGTGGGCTTTAGAGTCGTCGTTGAAAGGTATTATAAATGGCGAAAAGAGCTCCCCATTCTCCAGTATGTACCAGAAATAAATTATGTAATCTGAAGGTGAAGTGCCAGGCCAGCACGGTGATGGCGAAAACACGCATACATGCGCTGTTTGCGAATTTCACTAGCTGCTAATTTAAATTCTGTTCTATTTGACCGGATATGTTTTTCAATCCTTTATTTTATTTTTCTGAACGAAACATACTCTATACGTACAACATTTAGCTGTTGTAAAACACAATTTGAGTGTTGGACCTCTAGCTAAGATTGGTGCGCGTTGAGAACGATTTCCTTATCGGCAAAGTATTAGCACTTGGGCGTCCCCTACTTGAGACTTGAAAATCTCAGAGAGCTCGTTTGAAAAGACAGACTATCCTGACTTTGGCAAGAATAATGGTTTGTATGAAAAGGCATGTCATTTTATTTTTAATACATTAAAACATTAAAGGAGTTTACTCGGCGGTAGCACGGGCTTTAAAAGAAAAAGTTAGCACAAACGTTCTCTGGCATGGAAAGGAGGTTTCACAAATTCAACTTACTGTAAGTGTACTGCTTGCTGTGTCCAATAACGGGCTTAATGATTCCCTTGGCCTCAAGGTCTCTGAGGGCGACACGGGCGAGGGAGCCACCAATCTTTAGTCTGTCGACAAGGACAGAGACAGAGACGAGCTTGTAGGTAGCGGCCTCCTTGAAGATACGGTCGTACAGGGGCTGCTCAAGGGTGACGTGGTGCTGGGCCTTGTCCTTAACCTTTCCCTTGGACCACTTCTTCTTGGACTTCTTACCACCGGCGGCGGCGGCAGCGGCCTTGGCGGCCTTAGATTGCTGTACTTTTGGTGGCATCTGTAAAGTGTTAGAAAACTTTTTCTTCTCAGATCAAGACTCCCTTCTTGGATTAAGACTGTCAGACACCACACAAGTGTATTCGAGACAAGTTGGAAGCAGCGTCAAAAGTCGATCGGGGCTTGTGATATGCGGCGATTGCTTAGAACTACATCTCGTTGCATTGTGCGTTGTCGTCGGTGAGTTGGGGGCGCGTTCAGATATACATACTTTGTTTGTTGGTCTATGAGCTTGTAAAGTCCAGTAGATGAGTGCAACGAATTTTGCTAAAGAAGAAAAACCAAGCCACTGTCCCAGCAAAATTTCACCTCAGTAGATCTGGGTCTTTTTACTGTGTATATTTTAGTCTACAATGTGACGTTGTTCTGTTAGGGCACAACCCTAATGCAACCCCAAAACTGTGTACCTGCATTTCGAAAGTCCCACGAGCCCAAACGTCAAAGTATGCAAATCAATCAAATCCCGAATACATCACGGTCAAGAAGCTCAGTAATAAAGTAGAGTGCTTCGATGCTTTAGTCGCAATTTCCAACTGTCTATTTGCGTGGTTAACTTCATTGCTGCAGTAGCTACAACCCTTAAATACTCTGCTTACTTCAGGGCCTGCAATGAACGTTGTCTGGTTTTGTGATCCCTTTCTAAAAACACTACACACTACAGGTGATTTCAACCCGTAGTCAAGGGCCACCACATGCAACAGGCTTCATGTATTGAACAATTGTCCGTAAATTTTGTAAAAGCGCAATACTTTCTTTACAAGCTCTTTCTTCATTTTGTTTCCCGCCCAAACCAACTTCTACCCTCATTCCTCATGGATTCCACCGCAGTTGTTATTGACTGCTCGCCAGAGGCTCCAGTCTGCGGACCTTACTTTGACTGTTTTGACACTTCTTTAGACGACGGGTCTGCAATCGCCACCCTACTCCGCAGCTTGAACATTGGAGGAGTTACAAGATCACCAGACGGTCAAGTATGGAATCTTCCATGGCCACAGAGCTTTGGCGATCCATACAGGCTTGTCGCGGAACTGAAAATGGTATGCGAAAACATTGTTGTGACAGGCCGAGAAGAAAAAGTGAGCATTGCCGCTAAAATACCGCCTGATACCGCGTCCACGGCATCAAATGAGATTCTGATCCAAGCTGCGGTGTACGTGTCGACTATCAAGGGCCTTACGCGATCCCCTTACAAGGGCACTCTCTGTCTACTAAGAGTAGGCCAGCCCAACCTTTTGGGGGTCATGGTGTTCTCGGAGGCCTGGAAGAGCGGCGGCGGGTACGACAGCGAGAGAGAAATCATCGAGGTTGTTTTGCGCGACAATGAACCACGGTGGGTAGACGACTGTGCTTTCAGCATCAAGCACACGGACAAGCGCGGGTCTGTGAGATGCTATGAGATTAGGTTTCAAACCGAGCTTGGGGCCAGAGAGTTTGAGACCGCAGTGAAGCTCGCATCTGCCATGTGAAATACATAATTACAGCGTTTCCTTTTTTTTTTTTTTCTTGTCCACTGACTGTAACTTGTCAAGTAGGACCATAAACTGACAGTGACAACTGTATTATAATTGATTGTGCTTGTGTTCTGATATCTGGTAACTTGAGACCCGAATTAAAGACGTCGCTACTCTCGGTATAAAACTTGAACAGGGTTCGAATGATTCATCAATGATTCGCGTTCCTGTGTTTCCATAATTTTCTCCTTCCCCAGATTTTTATGCAACGTCGGGCTTCTCTCCATTTATCAGCAGTCTGCCAGGGTCTAATAATGCACGGCCCGCTTCCAAATCTACTGGGTCGTCCAGCGAACCTGGTTCTTCATCACTTTTTGCTTGCACCGACTGGAACTTGTGCGCACCGGTTTAAACACCTTTGCAAGCCTAAACACCTGGCCTTCAGTGCATCCTAGAATGCTAGTCTAGCTTGTTGACTACAGTCTACTAGTGCATGTTCATTAGGGGCACGTTGGTCTAACATGATATCGAACGAGTGAGTGAGTGGCATTGCCAGACACGCACAAGAATGGGCCGTTCAGGGGTGGCTGCTGCCCCTGTCCTCGCCAGTGCCATCGCCAGTGCCATCGCCAGTGCCATCGCCAGTGCCATCGCCAGTGTCCTTGCCAGTGCCCTCAGAATGAGTAACACAGCATCGGCAATTGGTCATTCGCATTTCGCAGTTCGCGCCTTTTAAAAAAACCCGCGTTCTTGTTATTGCGCAGGCAGGGCTGGCCCCGATACCGGCGCGCTGATTGGCCACCCACCGCGCTTATTTTGGCGTCGGACTGGTTTTTCGCCCGAGTGCGCCCGGTTCCGGCGGCGCTCTCTTTCCTAATTCGTCAATGAGTCAATTCGCAGCGCTTAAATTGGCGCACTACCGACATTAAAAAGAGGGCCAGAATTGAGTTTGGGCAATTTCCGCCCAATAATGTTATTAACGTCGCTGCACTGGTTGTGGCGATTATCTACCATCGCTGCGGTACTGGTGAAGTACCCGCAATAAAAGATTTTCTGGGGTAGGCAAAAGCGCAGAAATCACGGGCAGCAAGCGCTTCACGGAGAACGACTGGCGCTGGTGTTTGATAAAGACCGCGACGAGAGCTGCTCAAGGCCGTCTCAAGGCCGTCTCGAGATCTCCAGGCGGCGCGTATAGACACTGCTCAAGACACTGGAAGGCCAACTGGCGGAAACCAAAAGACTCGAAGCGAGACAAGGGCGCTGGATAGGGCAGCCCTGACATGTGGAAAGGATATTTCAAGAGTCACAAGAGTAATCAGATACAATAAAATTTAGACTTTTTTTTTTTTCAACCTTTTAAAAACTAACTCCGCTGTCTGCTTTTCATTTCCTTCCTTCTTCTACTTCTTCATCTCTTTATTCAAGGATTCAGCTGAACTCTCTTCAAGGATAACTATTCTATAAATCATAATGTTACGCTCTGCATCACGATCAACGTGCTTGGCCCAGCGAGCAGCTCGGTCGTTTGCTGCCGCTGCCTCAAGACCCGCCGCCCGGCCAGCGGTGTTTACCCACGCCACACGCTACATTTCCAACTCTGCCCAGCGGAAAAACGCTACTGCCCAGGCCACAGCCACCGATGCGGGCTCAAGACCTAATCCCGCTCCTTCTTTCAACATTGAATCCTCGAATCCGGCTCCCGTGTCGAAAAGCGGCACCTCGGCTGCCATGGACGACTCGTTCATTGGCCTGACTGGTGGCCAGATCTTTCACGAAATGATGCTCAGACACAATGTAGATACCATGTTTGGTTACTCAGGTGGTGCCATTCTCCCCGTCTTTGATGGTATTTACAACTCGCCTCACTTTGAGTTCATCATGCCAAGACACGAGCAAGGTGCTGGACACATGGCCGAGGGCTATGCCAGAGCCACTGGTAAGCCCGGTGTTGTTGTCGTGACCTCTGGTCCCGGTGCTACCAACGTCGTCACCCCCATGCAGGACGCTCTCTCTGACGGTACCCCCATGGTTGTGTTCACTGGTCAGGTTTCCACCGCTGCCATTGGTACTGACGCTTTCCAAGAGGCCGACGTTGTTGGCATCTCGAGATCCTGCACCAAGTGGAACGTCATGGTGAAAAACATTGCTGAGCTCCCTCGCCGCATCAACGAGGCCTTTGAGATTGCCACCTCTGGTCGCCCTGGCCCCGTTCTCGTCGATTTGCCCAAGGACGTTACCTCCTCTGTTTTGAGAGAGGCCATCCCCACATCCCTCACCATTCCCTCGAGGTCTCTTGAGACCATTGCTGCCACCGCCGTCGATGAGTACCAAAACGAGTCCATCCAACGGGCCGCCGATCTCATCAACAAGGCCAAGAAGCCCATCATCTACTGCGGCAATGGTATTCTCAACTCGCACGAGGGCCCCGTGTTTTTGCGTGAGTTGGCCAACAAGGCTCAGATCCCCGTCACCACAACTTTGCATGCTCTTGGTGCTTTTGACGAAACTGACCCCAAGGCCCTCCACATGCTGGGTATGCATGGTACTGGTTACGCCAACACTGCCATCCAGCATGCCGATGTCATTATTGCCCTCGGTGCCCGTTTCGACGAGCGTGTGACTGGTAACATTTCCAAGTTTGCTCCTGCTGCCCGTCTTGCTGCCCTTGAGAAGCGTGGAGGTATTGTGCACTTTGAGATCCTCCCCAAGAACATCAACAAGGTTGTTGAGGCCACCGAGGCCGTTGAGGGTGACGTTGCTCAGAACCTTGGCAAGCTCTTGCCTCTCATTAACGAGGTTTCTGAGCGCCCTGAGTGGTTGGGCCAGGTCAAGGAGTGGAAGGAAAAGTTCCCCTTGGACTTTGAGCGCGACACTCTTGGCTCCAATGAGCCCGTCAAGCCCCAGACCGTCATCACCACCCTGTCCAAGCTGACTGAGAACATGAAGGAAAAGGTCATTTTGACCACCGGTGTGGGCCAGCACCAAATGTGGGCTGCCCAGTTCTTCAACTTTAGATTCCCAAGAAGCATGGTGACCTCTGGTGGTTTGGGAACCATGGGATACGGATTGCCTGCCGCTATTGGAGCCAAGGTCGGTATGCCCGAGTCCATTGTCATTGACATTGACGGTGACGCCTCTTTCAACATGACCCTTGCTGAGCTGTCGTGCGCTGTGCAGTACGGCATCAACGTTAAGGTCATTGTGCTGAACAATGAGGAGCAAGGTATGGTGACACAATGGCAGTCTCTCTTTTACGACGACCGATATGCCCACACACACCAAAAGAACCCCGATTTCATGAAGCTTGCCGACGCCATGGGCCTCAAGGGTATCAAGATCAACACCATTGAGGAGCTCGAGGGCGGCTTGCAGGATATGCTCGACTACAACGAGGGCCCCGTGTTGGTGGAGGTTGTTGTTGACCAGAAGGTTCCCGTGCTGCCCATGATTGCCGCCGGTAAGGGTCTTGATGAGTTTCTCGTGTACAACAAGGAGGTCGAGATGGAGAGAAAGAAGCTGAGAAGAGAGCGCAGTGAGCGCTTGAAGGCTGCTAAGGCCGCCGAGGCTGCTGCTGCCGCTGCTGCTGCTGCCAAGAACTAAGCTGGTGAGTCGAGTTGGCAAGAGTTTAAAAACATTCAAGTTTTTTCTAATTATTTTTTTTTTAAAAAAAAGTTCAGCCGAACAGGTTTTTGCATGTAATTATATTTGAAAAATATCAAACTATTAGTACTTTCATGGTCAGGAGTCAGGACTTGGTAGTGAGTAGTGAGCAGGTTTTATGTGGGCATGGAGGGCTGGGACCAAAATCGCCGAAATAAATCACCCCGGAGAGCCGGAGAGCGGGTTTCCTTGAGTGTGAGCCAGCCGCACTCTCCATGTTGAACCAACTCGTGACTTTGCAGAACCTTTGACTTGTGGTCCGTTGCCAATGCCACTGTGGGGGAGAGCAAGACTTGTGCACGATTGAGCCGCCGTCGAGCGCCGAGCTCCGGGACGTTTTGCCCTGTTCTTGTTTGTGTTTGCAAAGCAAGCAGAACCCCCAGTTTTTTCTCTTCGCTTTGGTTTTGGCCTTGCCTTGGGCCTTGGGCGAAACCGCCCGGAGTCACGTGGGCGCTGGCGAAACCGCCCGGCTACTGGCGCAAACTTTTTTTGTGCTGTTGTTTTGCCTGCAACGTCGGCGGCCACGATAACCGCCCCCGCGGGGCATTTCGCTTGCCTGCCAAACAGCTGCACACGCTCTTGGTGTGCGCTTGGGGTGATGGCCACGGGGCGCACGCAAGAAGACAGGCGACGGGTCTTGCTTGATGTGCCCGGCGGCAAACGGCAGATCAGACTGGCTGTCAATCAACAACGCTGGTAAGGCTGCACTACAGTAACTCTACAAACTACAACCCAGCACTACAGCGCTCGCTCCAGCACAGCACCTCGAGCAGTGGTCCCAATGGCGCCGGCTTCTGCTGCCAGTCCACCTGCTCAGCTGTTTCGCAGCCAGTTCAAAACTTCAAAGTGCTTTGGGTGGAACATCCCACGAAACCCGGCCAAGGTTGAGGTTTTTTGCCGCGTTTGGAACTTCCCAATTCCCCGCCAAACCCGTGCTCAAGGAGCTCATGGCCAATACCTCCGAAGAAATTGAAAAATATAAATACTCTTGGATTGTGCTGGTTTAACTTCTTTTTTTTTTTTTTCTCTTCTTCTTTCCTTCCTCATCCACTTTTTCAATTCCCCTCTTGGAAGTATTTGCACCACATCATGTTATCCCTAAGGACCTCTGCCATTCGCGCCGCTAGCCGCCGCTCTTTGAGCATGGTGCGCAACGTTTCCTACATCACCAACCACAACAAGATCGAGTCCCCCGCCGACACCAAGGCCTACCTGAACAACGAGTTTGTTGACAGTAAAGCCACCACCTGGATCGAGCTCCTGGATCCTGCCACCAACAACGTGGTCACCAGAGTGCCCCAGTCCACCCCCGAGGAGCTCAAGGCCGCCGTCGACTCTGCCGCCGAGGCCTTCAAGACCTTCAAGAACACCTCCATCCTCTCCAGACAACAGATTGCATTCAACTTTGTCAAGCTCATTCGCGAGAACTGGGACAGACTCGCTGCCAGCATTACCCTTGAGCAGGGAAAGACCCTGCCCGACGCCAAGGGTGACGTTTTGCGTGGTTTGCAGGTTGCCGAGAGCGCCTGTGGAATCACCTCCCAGCTCACTGGCGAGTTCCTTGAGGTTGCCAAGGACATGGAGACCAAGATGTACCGCGAGCCCCTTGGTGTCGTTTCTGCCATTGCTCCCTTCAACTTCCCCGCCATGATCCCCCTCTGGTCCATTCCCTTGACCATTGTCACTGGTAACACCTTGGTCCTCAAGCCCAGTGAGCGTGATCCCGGTGCTGCCTTGATCCTTGCCGACCTTGCCCGCCAGGCCGGTGCTCCCCCCGGTGTCATCAACATTGTCCACGGTGCTGCCCCCACCGTCGACTTTATCCTTGACGAGCCCCGCATCAAGGCCATCTCCTTTGTCGGATCCGACAAGGCCGGCAAGTACATTCATACCCGTGGTACTGCCAACGGCAAGCGTGTCCAGGCCAACCTCGGTGCTAAGAACCACGCCGTTTTGCTGCCCGACGCCAACAAGAACTTTGCCATTAACAGCATTGTTGGTGCTGCTTTCGGAGCTGCTGGCCAGCGCTGCATGGCCCTTTCTGCCCTTGTCACTGTCGGCCCTGCCCGCGAGTGGGTCGCTGAGATTGCCGAGAGCGCCAAGGCCCTCAAGGTCGGCGGTGGTTTCATTGAGGGAACCGACATTGGTCCCGTCATTTCCCCCCAGAGCAAGAGCCGCATTATCGAGTTGATTGACGACGCTGAGGCCAACGGTGCCACCATTTTGCTTGACGGCCGCAACCACGTCTGCGAGGACTTCCCCAACGGTAACTTTGTCGGCCCCACCATCATCACTGGTGTCAAGCCTGGCATGCGCGCCTACGACGAGGAGATCTTTGGTCCCGTGCTTGTCGTTGTTGAGACTGAGACCCTTGACGAGGCCATTGAGCTCATCAACAAGAACAGATATGGTAACGGATCAGCCATTTTCACGCAAAACGGTTCCGCCTCTTACAAGTTCCAAAAGGAGATTGAGGCCGGTCAGGTCGGTATCAATGTGCCCATCCCCGTGCCTCTCCCCATGTTTTCCTTCACTGGTAACAAGGGCTCTTTCTTGGGTGACCTCAACTTTTACGGCAAGGCTGGTCTCATGTTCTTGACCCAGTACAAGACCGTGACCACGCACTGGAGAAGCCAGGACGCCACCTCTACCAAGGCCTCTGTCGACATGCCCACCCAGAACTAAGCATGAAAAGAAAATTAACTACCTCTCTCTTTCATTGAGAAAAAAATTAAAAAAAAAAAAAAACCAAAAGCATGTAACGTGAATTAATGTAATGCAAAATCAAACAATTGGATGAACTTATAAAATAGTAAAAAAATACCCAAGGACTTGAGTAGCTAGCTGGCTCAAGAGTAGGATGTGGGACTTGTATTTATCGCCCACACAAGGTTTTTGCAGGAAAAGCTTCCAAACCTCCCAACAACTTGATTAGAGCAGGTCTAGCAGTCATGGAAACATTCCGCCTCTTTAATATCAATCTAGTTCCATGTATTCAATTGTTTACAAAAATCAAAACATTGTAAGTCTTCTAGTAAGTAGATGATCAATTGATGTGGTTTTAATTAAATAGAAACCAAGGAAATGGACACGCGCTCAAAGCAGGGCGCGTTTCTGCCGACGATCGATGGGCACGTCGCGTCGGTCGCGCTGGGGGCCTGTCTCCCTTGTCTGTCATTGGTGCTAACTATTTAAGCTAGGTAATTAAGAAGGTAGTCAAGTAAGTTGGGGGAACCCAGGGGCACCCACAAACAAAAATCACCAGACAGAGCACACCAGGAACAACAGCACAGTCAGTCAGTCAGTCAGCCAGCCAGATAAACACGATCATTGATTCAAAGATCAATCACCAGTCAAAGGTTCAGTCAAAGGTTGATTCTCGCTGTACAGACCGGGTCAGCACTAACCACCATTAACTGTAGCTAACCACCACTAACCACGACTAACCACGACTAGCCACCACTTAACCACTGAATTCTTGGGAGCGCTGGTTTTGGGGCCCCTTAAAGTTCTCTGCTTCATTGTTTGGCTCTATTTTTTTGTGTTTTTTGTGTTTTTTCCCGTTTGGGCCGCTTTTTTTTCTTTTCTGGAAGCCGCTGCCTTTGCAGTTTTTTTGGGCAACAGACCGCTTGTTGCCCTTTTTTTTTCCTTGCCTTTGCTCCTCCCGCCTTGCCCGAGAAACCAGCAAAAATCTTTCTTTTCTTCCTTTTCTCTTTCCTTTTCTTCTTCTTCTTCCTCCTCCTCCTCGTTGTTCACGCCAGACCAGTCCAACAACAGCATCGAGCCCTCATCGCACGCCGCAGCCTGATCGACAGACACAGCAGCACACAACCTGCCTACCAACTGCCACCACCAACAAACCCACGCTCATTAACCTGCCACACTCGTTTCCTACCCTTGAACCACACAACACCCCCAACCACCACCTTCTGCAAACGAACCACACCTCTGAATACTCCTTATTCAACACCCTATCCATTCACTCGCTTTCTAAATTTCACACAATGGTCCTGCAGATCAGCCCGTATAAACTGACAGAGGACTTTCAAGACGTCTCGCTGGAAGACACCAAGTCTCGCGGCATAGCTCCTCGCGTCGTGTCTACCGCCGAGTACTCCGACTCCTCCTTCTCCAGCAGCTCCTCGCGCAGCTCAACAAACACAGACGAAGACTACGACGTGGACTTGGACTATGCAAACGCCCGCAGCAAAAATAACAGCAATGGCAATAACACCGTCTCCTCACCGGACTCGTCCCATCGCAGCTCTGTTGCCAGCACAGCCAGCGACGACATGACGGCCACCCCCATCACAGCCTCTTCAAGCGAGTACGACGACTCCCTCGACGACAAGGACAAGGACTTTGCCATTGCCGCAAACAAGCTCAACGGCTACGCCATCAACACCCTCAAATCAAAGTCGTCCATTAGCTTGCTCAACCCTAACCAGGCACATCTACAAAACAGACAAGACCTGGCCAACCGCGAGCCAAATGCGCTCTTCAACATGGCAAACTCAAGCTCGTCTTCGCTCTCGTCACCAGTTTCCTCTGCTCCCCGCCCCTTACAACACAGCAAGTCCCGCGCATCGCTCCCGTCCAGCCCCTCGCTTCTTGTGCAAGCCAACCAGGCATCCCAGGGGTTCCGCACAAAACACTACGCACCCAAACTCCCCACCACGAGCGCTACCGCTGGCGAGGAAACAGATTCCATCACTGCATTGCCACAACGCCAGTTGCACAAGGCTAGCTCAACGTCTAGACTCCAGGAGCACAAACCCAGAGTGAGACGAAGCGCCTCTGCTCGCAACTTGGGAAACAACAACAACAACAACAACAACAACAACCATCCCAGCAGTAACAACAGTGCCCCCAACTTGCAGCTGCCCACGACACGAAATGGTTTGACTGCTCAGCAACGGTTCCGTCTCAAGCGCCAAAATTCTACATCAAAACTCTCTGTGGAGCAACTCGAGCTGCAATGTGATTCAGATGATGGAGAAGACGACATTCTTGGTGATACCCTGGTTTGGAATGTGCCCTTGTCCCCTGCCCTGTTTGCCAAACAGAACGCCAAACAGCCCGCCATGAAACCATCAAAACGTCAAGTCGAGAGCCCCAGTTTGTCCAGTATCAAGGAGAGCGAACCTACCCAGTACTTTAGTGCACCAGGCCTTGAAAACTTGTCAGAAGATGCACGCAGCTTGACCAGAGCTTTCCAAGACTTGCCCAAGGAAGTCTACGAAAAGAAGGCGTCCTTGGTTAATGCAAAACTCCCCTCCAAGCGACGGTCAAATGATCTCATGGACCCTGTACCATTAAGCAAGGAAAAGGAGGCTGTTCTTACCCGCACCAGACCCTCTTGGCTCCCTCCAAAGTCCCAGCAAGAAGAGGCTCGCCACGTTTATGAGTACCAGCAAATGATGGCCAAGGCAGCCATCATCGAAAAGAAGCGTGATGAAGCTAAAAAGTCAGACGAGGCCGCTCGACGAAAGTCGCGTCTTAACGACGAGCTTGAGTGGACCAACAATGTATTGCCTCGATTCGAGTTGGCGCTTTTGGAACCAAAAACCCGAGAGCTTTGGTGGAGAGGTATCCCCGCCAAGTACCGTGCTCTCCTTTGGAAGGCCCGTGCCGGCAACACACTGGGTATCACCCAGGGCGATTTCAAAAAATCATTGGCCAGTGGTAAGGACATGCAAGCTGCCGTTGCCGCTGGCAAGGCAACCTCCAAGTTCAACAACATGTTTGACTTGATTAATGCCGACGCGCGCAATGCTCTTCCCGAAGTCGGTCTTTTCGGTGTCAACGGCCCGTTGCATGAACAATTAAAAGATATTCTCATTGCATTTGCTTTTTACAAGCCTGAAATCGGCTACAAGTCTGGTCTGCACCAGCTTACCGCCACTCTTCTTTTGCATCTTCAACCCTACGACGCGTTTGTGGCCCTTGTTGGCATGCTCAATCACTCGTTATGCCAGGCCATTTACACTCGCGACGAGCACACCATGACGGGTTACTACACGTCTTTCCTCAAGGTCCTCAACACCAAGCTGCCCAGCCTTTACCAGCACTTCAAGTCGATCCGCCTCCCTCCCTCTGCATACCTCGAGCCCATGCTCACGACTCTCTATGCCGAACACACGAGCCCAGACCTCATTTCCCGCATCTGGGACGTCATGTTTTTCGAAGGCGACTCGTTCTTGCTCCGTGTTGCGTTGGGTATCTTGACCAAGTACGAGCACAAGCTCTACGGCAGCGCGCAAGACGTTCTCAAGATTGTGGGCTGGGGCGCACCAAAGCTCGATCTCAACGACGAGGACGGCGGCGACAGTTTCATGCTCATTGTGCGCAACGCCCTCAAGGTCAATGCATAATAAAAAAAAAAAAAAAAAAAACACCAACTCTTGATGATCCATGATTCCCTTAATTGTTTATGTTTAATTTTGTGATTTGTATATTTTTGTTTTTACGTTTGTCAAATATTAATCCGGTCATGTACAGTGTATTATAAGAAATTTCACAGTTAACTTTAAAAGCTTAAAACCATCTCTTCCAAGTTTCAATTTATTAGGCGAGGTCGTTTAATTCAGGGTTTTTTGGGACAGGTGAATCAGGCAACCTGGGGAAATTCCAAATCACGCCAGAAATACAACTACTCCAAGATGAATTCAACAGTGGCTTGCTTCTTCTTTCATTAAATGCAGCAACGTCGGTTCCTGTTTACATCGTTACCTTGATCCATCACATGAGCTCTACAGCTGATATCGAAGTGGCCGTTGTTGGTAGCGGCCTGGCCGGCCTCACCACAGCCATCTCCCTCGCCGAAAACGCCCAAGTCCGCACCGTACACCTTCTTGAAAAGGAGGCCGTGCTAGGCCTCATGTCCAACAGCAACAAGGCCTCCTCCGGCATCAACGGCATCGGCACCCCCGCACAGCTCGCTGCGGGTGTCCATGACACCGCTGAGGCGTTCTTTGCCGACACGCTCAACGCCGGCAAGCAGCAAAACGACGCGGCGCTGGTACGTGAGATGGTCGAGGCGAGCCCAGAAGCCATTGAGTGGCTGACGCGGGAGGCCGGGGTCGACCTGGGGCAGGTGGCCAAGCTCGGGGGCCACTCTGAGCGGCGCACGCACCGCGGCACAGAGGGCGCGGTGGGCTATTCCATCATCAAGGCCCTCTGCGACAAACTCACCTCTGACAAGTACAAGGGCACGGTCCAAATCCACCTCAAGAGCAGAGTGACCAAGCTGCTGACAGAGGACCAGGCGCAGGCTGTCCGAGGGCTCGAGTACACAGACACGGATACCCACGCCGTGTCCGCGCTTGCAGTCAACCACGTCGTGCTCGCCACCGGCGGCTTCTCCGCCAACAAGACCCTGCTCTCACACTACGCCGCCCGGGACCTGGACCTGCCCTCCTCCAACGGCGTCAACACCACCGGCGACGGCCTCCTCCTCACCGCCGACCTCCCCATCGCCCTCGTCGACATGCCCCATATCCAAATTCACCCCACGGGCTTCATCGACCCCGCCGACCCCGCAAACGGGCACAAGGTCCTCGCGGGCGAGGTCCTCCGCGGCATTGGCGGTGTGCTGCTTAATAGCCGCGGCCACCGGTTCGTCAACGAGCTGGACACGCGCGACGTCGTCTCGGCCGCGGTGCTGGCTGAGCAGGAAACAGACAGCAGGATCTACCTCGCGGTGCCAGCCCAGACCGCCGACGAGCTCATTGCGCCCCACGTCAAATTTTACAGCTTTAAAAGGCTTATACAGAAATCCACACTCGCTGAGTTTTTCTCCTCAGCGGCGGCGGGTGCCAGTGATACAGCAGCGGTGCTGGCTGCGCTTGACCACGAGTGCAGTGCTTTCAACGCGCTGGCCCCCGGCGAGGCAGACCGGTTCGGACGCACCGACTTCAACGGCCAGTCCCGCGTCTACACTCCTGCCAACGCCCCCTTCTACATTGCGCAGACAACGCCCGTGGTCCACTTTTGCATGGGCGGGCTCAAAATCAACGCCCTTGGCCAAGTCCTCACCACCGGCGGCGGCAGTAGTCGTACCGCACTCCAGCCAAAACCGTTTAGGGGACTCTACGCGGCGGGCGAGGTCGCCGGCGGCGTGCATGGCGCAAACAGGCTGGGCGGGTCTTCCCTCCTCGAGTGTGTTGTGTTTGGGCGCAGAATTGCGCAGACCATTCTATCAAAGCTATAATCAACAAAAAGCAAACTACAGTACTTACATACAAACTGACTTACTAGTTTCAACATTTTAACAAGGATTGGATAACCAAAAAGAAACACAGAAATAAAACAGCTGAATGATGTATGTATTTGAAAAAGAATGATCTAAAAAAATGGTGTTCTATTTCAACAAAACCGATTTGAAAAAAATGCCTCGAGCCGGATTCGAACCGACGATCTCGTCATTACTAGTGACGCGCCTTACCAACTTGGCCATCAAGGCAACCTTTTAAAATTTTTGAATTGAATGTTTACACAGTGTAAGTATACAGTGCCCAAAGTTTAGAACTGATAATTGGAAAATTTGTAGAAACAGGGCTATTAAACGTGATTGAATATGATATAATTGGTATAATTTATTTTTGAAAAAAAATGTATTTGAGTAGCAAGTTGTCTTACCGGGTTTGACTTTGACCAAACTTTGGCAGCCAAATCTTCACAGGATTTTGTTGGCCCGACGGGGCGTTGAACCAGTCCATGCAGCTCCGAAATTTCAAAGCACCTTGGGACGCGCAACAAGTCACTTTGCATTTCACCCTTGGTCAATTCAATTGCAGGTTGCATCAATCCCAACAATAAATCAATCAATTGCTCAACGTTATAGGTTATAGGCTATAGTCAAGTTCTGTGTTTGGGTTGGAACCTTATCAATCTATCAAATGATGGGTGATAGAGTTCCGACCAAGTCTGGCTGCCAAAGTTTGGCCAAAGCGCCTAAAGCGAGCGATTTGCAAAAGAGGCCTGTTCTGTTAGTTTCCATGATTGTGGGTCTTTTACCAAGTAATTTAGTATAACTGCAACTACTTGCTATCATAAATGAATGGTACATTGATGACTGTTCAAGAGTACAGTTACAACTAAACTCGTCTGTAAACTCTTTTTTTTTTTTTTTTTCCTCTTTCTTTTCTTCTTCTTCTGTCTTCGTTTTGTGATCTTGGCGGATAATTGATAAACTTTTGCGTATATCGGCCATACACCAGCTCGTTTTCCTTTACTTTTGTTTTTTTATTTTATTTTTTGGCGACTGAAACGAGTGGAATTTGGGCTTCTTTCACAAACTCATCAGAGAAAACCGGCCATGCCCGTGCATACCTTGGCGTGCTTCTCGGGATCCTGTTCACACGATAAACGGTTGGTTTAATTCTTGTTGTTGTTGTTGTTGTTGTTGTTCTATTTGGCTTTGGGGATTG
>JAJMHN010000102.1:24321-75507 GCA_030566025.1 Geotrichum cucujoidarum
AACTGAACTGATTTGGTTTGAAGCGTGAAAAAAAGATCTGTCCCCCGCAAAACAAATTGTTCTAAAAGTTTCTGAACACATTTCTGTTTCGTTCCGTTGCAGGACCAGAACAAAAGGTCCAAATGCCGGGGAAAACTCAACACAACAAGCTTTGGAAATCAAACTAGGCAACCCGGCTTGCCTGACCAGGATTCAAGCTCGAACTTGCCGGCTACGACAAAAAAAAAAAAAAAATAAAATTGTCTACGTTGCAATTGCATTTTGTATACACAAAATAAATACTCATGATTGATGATGAGAAAAAATAAATAAAGTACAATGATGGCGGCGCGTGTTTGCCCTGAGAATATCGCTAAACTTGGGGGCCGCGCTGCTGGGACACACGCCAGCCCTGTCGGCTGAGCTGGGACGGACGTGCAAAAGCGCCGTGCACATCTGCCAAGCCACTGATCCTTCTCGGTTCTTTCTCTTTCTTTCGCAGAAACAGAAAGAAAGCCGTTGCCGTCCACGATGACTGATAAAATGGCGAGAGTATCAAGTACCGCAGTGGGGGGTGGAAGTGATTCCGTCGGCGTTTGGAATTTTTTTTTTGGTTTTTTTTTTTGCGTTTTTGGGTTCGCAAGGCCTGGAAGAGCCTTGTTTTGGTCCAAGTTCTGCCGATCCCGGGGGCTGTGGAAGCCAGCTAAAGGCCGAGATACAGCGCTGGGCTCTTGTAGGCGAGTCCGTGCCGTGATTCTCGTCTTTAGAGTCGTCGAGAGAGATGGTTTGGAGGGAGCATTACTCGTGGTAGATCGACGGCTGGAAGGACTCGGTGTAGTTTGGGTCACGTCCAAACATTCGGGCCCATTCGTTGAACCCGCCGTCCAGCACGTAGATCTCCTGGTTGGGCAGGGCGTTCAGGACATGGCGGTGGTAGGCCTTGGCGCAGCTGGGCCCGCGCTGCTGCGAGAGCTGGCAGTGGAAGACGACGCGCTGGGTCGCGCTGAGGCTCTCGCTCAGCGACGGCAGCGCGCTGTAGAACGTCGACGAGGGAATGTTGACCGAGTTGCGAATGTGGCCCTGGAAAAGCGCGCGGGTTAGCTACAGATCCCGCACGGTAAAGGTGAGCATGTGAGCTCTCTGGGCAGGGCAGAAAAGCCGCAGCAATCAGGAATATCCAGAGTTTTGAGAACTTACACCAAAGTGATCTTCGTCGCGGACGTCGACGATAGCGAGCGACTGTGCCACCGAGGGCGTGTCGAGCCAGACCTTGAGCTGGCTGGGCGATATCCGGATAGGCGAGGGCATGAGATGCGGGTTGTGAGCTGGCCGTTTATGAACTGATGGAGGATTATAAAGTAAGAAAAGAATATGAAGAAAGAGAGAAAAAAAAAAAAAAAAAAAAATTCGAGGAGGACTGGCCGAGGCCTTTATAAACGCGCATCAAAATGTATCGAACGGCGGGAATCGAACCGATTCCGCAGAAAAAGCAACGACAGCGAGCGCGCGCGTCTGTTCCGGACAGGCCGTGGCTGCCGATCACCCGCACTCTTGGATCAGAAATTGCTTTTTCTTTAATAGAACTCCAAGTTCAAGGCTAGCACGCGCTAGGCCCGATTGGGAGCAAAATGTGCCTGAATGCACGCCCAGGCATGCGCACCGTATGCACCAAGAGACGCAGTAGCCGCCGGACTGCGCGCGTAGTTTGAGGTCCACTTCAGACATATTAAAATTGCTTTTTATTTTTTTTTGGCGGCGGGCAAGGGCAACGGGAAAAGAAAACGCCGGGTCTTTGGAGCGAGCGACGACGGCGGAACCGGCCATGTCGGCGATGGCGATGGCAGCGGCAGACATAGCAGCATAGCCCGGCGCAAACTAGAAACAGTAATGGCGGCCAAAGGGGGCGGTGGTTCGCTGTGTTGAGTGCAAGCGGTGGGTTGCTTGGTGGCTGAGGTGTGCCCGTCCCCGTCGCTGTCTGAGTCTGACTGCCGGATCTAGCAGTCGCAGGAACCGGCTCCGTCGCCAACGGTTCGATGGGCCATTGATTGATTGATTGAGTGATGATTACATGATGGCGGCATATTTACGCGAAAGCAGCCTTCAAACAAGGTCCCGGTCGAGACCCCAAGGCGAAGGCTGTGCAACGAGAGCGACGCGCCGGTAGGTACACACCGCCAAGCACAGCCTACCAGTATGAATGACTCAAAGAGTGGATCTGGGATCTAACGGGCTACGCTAATTTAACTACATTTGATCAATGAATGATGTTGTTGCTGTTGTTGTTGTTCAGTGACATTCTCTTGAGTTACACAGATTATGAGACCACAGATACATGATGGACCGCAGCACGGCTGTTTCCCATCATCGGTCGGGCGAGACGGGCGTGGAAGACTTGCGCGACATCCAGCCCTTGACATTGCCGATAAACGACGTGGGTCGTTTGCGCCCACGGCCCTCGTTCTCCTCGCCTCCGCTAAAGTTGGCCGCAAAGTCAGTGGCCGGCGAGGTTGACCGTTTCTTGTCCTTGCCCTTACGGCTGCTACTGCTCGCGGTGCTGCCGTTGGTGCCTACCCTGCGCAAGGGCGTGAAACTGCCGCCGTTGCTTCCTCCTGCTCCCCCGCCATTGTTGGCGTTGCCAAGAGTGTTGGAAATATACGTGCGGATTTCGCTGTAAAGATCCTTGGACGCCGTCTCAAAGTTGTTTTTAAACGACTCGCGGAATTCCATGACATGGCGCTTCAAGTCGAGCTCGTTCTTTTTGAACCACGAGACATTGAGTTCCTGGCGCGACGCACCGCGCGCAAAGTTGCGCATCAAGTACTTGTCGTAGTCGCGAATGATCTTGGTGATGATGTCGGATGTGGAAATGCCCTCTGTCCGCTGGGTGGTCAAGAATTTGCCCATTTCCTTGATGGGTTTGTAAATGTCGTCGTCATTGCCAGAGGCATAGGGCAAGTCGTCGTGTGCAACATAGTCAATCTGGTGCTTTTCCAAAAACTCGGGTGTCACGCACCATGGGGCGTTCGGAATGACCTCGTCCACCCACTTGCAGTGCTTGAGTGTGTCTAAACGCTGAGTATCGGTGAGCACAGTGAGACCCTTGCGCCGATGTGTCTCTACATCACTGGGAATGCCACAGATCAAGGTGACGTTAGGCAAGGATTTTTTGGACTGCTCAAGCTGCCTCATGTGACCCAAGTGGAAAAGGTCAAACACACCATCAGCGTAGATACGCACTGGCCGATCAGTAGGAGGAATATTGAATCCAAAGCCTCTGGGTCTCAGCTTGCGGTACTGAGGCGGGAGCGCCTCGTCCAATTCTTGCTCGCGCTTCTCAAAGGCTACTAGTGCTTCCTCTGCTGCCAGTTCCTCCTCGGTCTGAGACCCCTTTTGTCGCCTCTTCTTGGCAACATGCTTTTCTGGTCGTTTGGACTCTAATCGACCGCCGTCGCTCTCATATGCGTCTTGTTCATCCTCTTCGTCTGATATGCTTTCCACGTCGCCTGTGCTTCGATCGCTGGGTGTCGTGTAATCATCGTCGGCACTGCCGTCGTCATCGTCGCCTTCTTGTTCTTTGGCCTGGAGTGGGCCATTTGGCATGCTGGCTCTTTTCCTCTTCTTGCCGTTGTACAGGACTTGTGCCGTGTCGCCCTCGTGGCCATTGGAGGGGCGGCCATTGGCTGATTCACGACTCTTGTTGGAAAACAGTGACGTGAACGACGCACTTCTCCTGAGACGATTAATGGCGGAGATCTTTTCGCCAGCCATCATGCAATTGTTATGAGAATGGGGGTATGGGATGAGTAGAACGGAATGAAGTTCAATGAATGCAAAATTGTGGGTTCTTGGGGGAGCACACTTTCAACGAGCAGAGATTATCGTTTGACCCTTGAAGTTTAAAACTGATTTGATTCTAGACAGTTTGATGCAGTGAAAATGGCTCCTGAGATGCTGCTGTACCGAGCCTAGTGAAATTCCTCGACAGAGCACAAAATGGAGACTCGTGGATTGAAGGTCTGGTTGACAAGGCGAGACTGAACACGGAGAAGAAGAAAAAAGAGGAAGCGAAAAATCTCGGGTGAAGTCGCACGCAAATTGGGCTCTCCGCATGTTTTTCTGGGCCTTTTTGGCTTTTTCGGTGCCTGCCCTGCCCTGAGACACACACACCACGCACCTGGAGCAGGGTAACTGTTAGTCAGAAGTCACGGGAGCTTAGGTAAAAACAACTAAAATACGAGGCAGCCGCGCACAAGACACGAGCGTCACAAGTGCGCACAGACACAGACAGACGGGCAGGCACGGACAGACAGTCAAGAGTCCTTATAAGAGGATGAAGACAGATTAGAAAATAACAGCTTATTAGTTTAGCACTCTTGTAAGGGCTGGACCGCTGTTAGTTGTGCTGTTTTGCACTAGCATATGCCACGCTCGATAACAAGCATGAGCGTTACTCGAAGGCATGACTCCAATACCAAATGACAGAAACAAATATAGCGGGCAGTGATAATTATCTACTTATCTGGCCTTCGATTCCTGTCAACTTGCCAGTTACTAGTTTTGCATCACGGCAGTACTAGTCTCAACTTATCTTGACATACCGCCGTGCTGCTCTGAGCATGTTCTTCTGGCCTGGTGCGTGGCTGGAGTCTGGCCGGAGTCGCGGTTCCTTCCGGTGTAAACATCGTGGTCTGGCGTAATAATCAGCACACCATGCCGTGGCGCACAACTTCCGGGGCAGGGCAGAACCCGACCACGCAGAAAACCTCGACTTGGGCCCCGAAGCCGCTGTTGCCTCCCCCAGAACAAAGTGAAAATTTCAACTCCATCCACCACCACCACAAACCTCTAACCCAACCCAACCAACGCCATCACCACAACCACCAACAAACACTATAATGTCCGGCTTCACTTCTATTTTCGGCTCCTCCGGCGCTGACTCTGCCGCTCAGAGCTCTGCTCCCCTCTCGACCTCCACTTTGGGCAGCAATTCGAGTGCAATCAAGCAGCAGATCCAGGAACAAATCGCCCAGGAGCTTGCTCTCGTCAACGCCACCGAGCTTGTCAACGTAAGTAGCCAAGATGGTCTATAGGTTCCACCGCTATGTGAGAAGCCGAATTCTAACAAGGTTGTTTTTGTAGAAAATCACTGAGAACTGCTACGAGCGCTGCATCCCCAACCCCGGCAGCTCCCTCTCTGCCGCCGAGCAGACCTGCACCAAACAGTGCATGGACAAGTACCTCAACGCCTGGAACCTCATCTCCCGGTCATACCTCACCCGTATCCAGCAAGCCTCTGCTGAGATTTAAGTAAGTGCTTGAAATGGGAACTTGTTGCTCAAGGACTTGACGTTTAAAGTCAAGTCCTTGTATTGTATATAAACTTTTTTAATGACACAAAAACGATTAAACTTACGTCAGTGGAAAGAAGCGTAGTTCGATGTGTAGATGGTGAGTTGTGAAGGTCGAGAGCTTGTTTGAATTAAAGATTTGCCCTAGTAGCTTTGAATTTCAACTAGAAATTAGTAACTCTACGTCTGAAGGAATCAGCATCAAACAGTCACCAGTACTTTCTCGTCAACAAGAGTTCATTCATTAGACAACTAACTAAAACAACAACATTATAATACCAAAGGAAAAAGGGCCCTCAAGACCCCATTACCAATTTCATTCGTGTTTAAAAATCATAATTGCTGGTTTCTTGTGTTTATAAATATAATAAATTATCAAATCAAATCAAATCAAATCAGAGAAAAACGATCACAGTTCATTTTTCTAGTTTCTTTTTTTTTTTTTTTTTTTCCCGACGAACTTAGTTACCGTAGTTCCAGTTCTGGCGTCCAGCGTTCTGGCCGTAGTGACCGTATCCGGCGTAAGAGTAGAGGTTTTGCTGGGGGTACTGGGGCTGGCCGGTTTGCTGGGGCTGGGCGTTTTGCTGACCGGGGGTCTGCTGCTGCTGTTGCTGCTGCTGCTGCTGACCACCAGCCATCTGGGCACCGACGAGACCGGGGGAGCCGGGGACAGCCTTGTCCTCACGCTGCAAAAAGTCGCTGATGCCAGTCAGGCCGTTGCCGCCTTGCTGCTGCTGCTGTGGCTGCTGCTGCTGGCCAGAAGTGGGCTGCACACCCTGGGGACCGGGCTGCTGGTGACCGTAGCCAGCGTTGTAGTAACTCTGCTGGTTAAAGTAGTTCTTGGCCTGGGGGTTGTACTGCTGCTGCTGGGGCTGGAAGCCGTACTGGTAGTAGTAAGCGTAAGCAGGGTTGATGTAGTAAGGGTTCATGGGCTGCTGGTACTGGTTGTGAGGGGCAGCGGCACCGTTAACGCCGGGGGAGGCAGTGCTAGAAACAGGGGACTGGGAAGTACCGGCGGAACCAGCCGAACCGGGAGTCTTTTCGGAGCTGTAGCGACTAGACTGCTGGGAAACAGCAGAGCCAGCGGCGGTCTGGTCAATGACACCAGCACGGCTCAAGTCCTGAGGGTGGCTCTGCTGGTAAGGGTTGTAGTAGTTGGCGTAAGAGTTGCGCTGGGGGTCAGCAGCTCCGTAGGGGTAGTCAGTGGGTATGCTGAAGCCGTTGTTGAAGCCAGGGTGAGTGGGGTGAGAGCCAGGGTAGACGTACTGGTTCTGGGCAAAAGGCTCAAAGGGCTTCTGGGTGGGGATCTGCTGGGGAATTTGCTGCTGGGGTTGGGCGGGGGACTGAACTTGTTGTTGCTGAGAGTACTGGCTAGTTTGACGCTGGTTGTATCGCTGGTAAGAGTTGTAACCCTGCTGTTGCTGAGGCTGTTGTTGCTGCTGGTAAACAGACTGAGCATCTTGCTGGGGTTGCTGCTGTTGTTGCTGGGGAGCTTGGGGAGGCTGGGCCTGGGCAGGAGTCTCCTCAACTGCAGGAGTCTCTTCAGCTTCGTCCTCAGCCAAGTTCAAAGAACCAAACTGGACACCAAGGTGGCCGCGGTTGCCAACAGTGTTGGGGAGGACAACGGGGACCTCTTGAGTGAGCTGACGGGGGAAAGCACTGGAAGCATCACCGTCCTTGGCGGCCTCAGCCTCAGCGGCGGGGGCAGCGGGAGTCTCGACCTTGTTCAAGCCAGGGGGCTGGGAAAGAGTAGAGTCAGCAACGGGAGCAGACTCCTCGACGGGAGCCTTGTTGGCAGACTCAGCAGGAGCAGGAGGCTCTGTCTCGGTAGCAGGCTTGGCGGTAGCAGGAGTAGTGGCAGCAGGGCCAGTAGGGATAGCAACAGGGACGGCAGGAGCAACGTCAGCAGGGGTGGGAACAGCAGGCACAATTTTCTTGGGCTGCACGGGAGGCTTGGGGGCGGCAATGGCAGCCCATGAAAGAGGCTGCTTGGGAGGAGCAGCGGCGGCGGGAGCAGCGGGGGTAGAGGAGGCAGGGGCGGTAGGAGCAGCAGGAGTGGGAGCGGATTCAGTAGAGGTAGGGATTTTAACAGTAATGGCAGCAGGTTCAGGTTCATCATGAGTATCATTAACAGCGGTAGTGGAAGGTTCGGTAGATTGTTCAGCGGGTGTAGGTTCGGGGGCGGCGGTTGTGGTAGGGAGGGCAGGAGTGGCTACTGGCTTGGGCTTATTTCCAAGCATTTCAGCCCACGATTTAGGGCCAGAAGGTTTAGGAGCAGCAGCCTTTGGTGGGGTAGGTTCTTGAGATGGAGTAGATGCAGCAGCAGGCTTGGCTGGAGTTGTGGCAGTAGCAGTGGCAGTGGCCGCGGCAGCCGCAGCAACAGCGGGAGTAGATGCTGAGGTGCTTCCGTTGGCAGGAGTGCTAGACTTCTTTGCTGGCTTGGCAGAACGGGCAGCAGAGGCCGGGGCACGGTCTGATTTGGCGCCGGTGCGAGGTTGATGCTTTGATTGATGGAATGCGGCTCTGGGCTGTTGTGATCTGAAGGACTCTTGGTCGTGCTCTTGTTTCTTGCTCTTTTCCTTGGTCTTCTTCTTTACTTCACCCCATTGGGAAGCGTGACCTGCGAAAAAAAGATGTTAGCAAAGGAAAACTGAAAAATCGAGCTGCGCACTCAAAAAAGTATCACCACGCATCCATCCATCAGAGAATTGCAATATTAATAAAAAGTTGATTTCACATTTCGTGAATCTCCAGGCAGGATAAACAGCAAAGATTGGCACTGGAATATAATGTCGTGATGGATGGATGGCGTAGTAGAGGGAAGAAAAATTTGGGTCACGCCTCCTCCACCAAACAACTCAGAAAAGACAGTCGATAACCAAATTTTCAACGACAAACAAAAGGAATCCGATAACTTACCTTCGGTGATTCTTATGACGGCCTCTTCGAGGTTTCCGTCAGTGTCTGACAGAACGGTTAACAAGTCTTCATCCTTCCAGTCGGGGAAGAGCTCTGATAAAGTCGATAGCGACGAAGAGTACTTTGACTTCAGGCGTCTCGATTCCTCATCCAAGGGCTGGGATGGCGTAGTGCGTCGCGCCGGTCTATGAGATGAGGAAGAGGTCGTGCTGCCGGAGCCGGCGGCTTTTGGCTTTGGTGGTTTATGTGAGTCTGATGTTGATGTCATTGTTTGGTTTGATATGAAGAAGAAGAAGAGAAGGGAAGAAGAGAAAAATGGATCGTGACTGGGGAGAAAAAAGCGAAAAAAAAAAATAAAATAAAAACCGAGTATTTCTGTGTATAGAGAATATGTCAACATCCACCACCACCCAACTGGCCGCGGAGGACTGGCAGGTGCCAGTTCTACAATTGGATCGTGCCATTGACTGCTACAGATGCTACGCGGTCTACGATGTGGGCAGGCGGCCGTGGTGGTATTGCAGGCCATGGTGATATCATTTGGCCGTGAAAAATAGAGAGTTTCCTTTGTTGCACGCTGCCAAAAGAGCCCGTGACTTTGTGTTTTCCGGCCAATTGCGCTGCGCTGCCCTGGCTTGCGGACGGCCCGCATGAATGGGCGTGCTACGGGGCCGCCGTGTAATTGAAAAAAAAATTGAAATGCCCCGGTCACGGCTTGGAGCCGCAGCGCCCGTGGCCTTGGTTCGGGACCCGGCGCTCGCTGGGCCATGGCATTTTTCACGCGGCTTTTCTGTTAGTGCTGGAAAGTACTGAATAGTGCATGTAGACGCGTAGAACTCAGTCCCGCACGTTGCTCGAGAAACCAAAACAGGCAGGTTGGTTTATTTGGCTTGGGTCACGTGTCTTTTGTTATATAGAGAGTATGGATATTTATGGAGTGGGCGTAACTATGGGACAACGTCGACGACAACGGCGACCTGGAACGCGCAGCTGCTCGAGGCAGACAATGACCATGCGACAGGAATATATTAGTCGGACGCCAGTGATTACACGCTAGATCTCAGCAGTAAAAAGGACAACGCGGCTGCTTGTCTAGCGATTAGACAGGCAGTTCAAAGTCCTTGCCCTTGACAATGACCTGCTGGTAGTAGACCCAGAAAAAGTCCGAGTAGACGGCGGTCTGGACGAGGCCGGCAAGCACCGACACCAGACTGAGCCAGTCGTCGAAAATGTATCTGTAGAGCCAGTTGAGCAGGTAGAATGCACGGTAGACGCCCAATGCAAGAATGTAGTTGACAGTCATGCTCTCAGCTGATCCCGTGCGTTGGAGCATGAACAGCTGGGGCAGAATGGCGCCGCTCTCGAGCCATAGCGAGAACGTCCACAGAATGTCAACGATTGTGTAGCGGCCCTCGGTGGGCATGATGAGGGCGAGCACAAACGAGCCTCCGAGCAGGTACTCGACGGGGAATGTGTCAATGCTCGCGGCAGAGTCGCTCTTGTCGCGCTTCTTTTCGTTCATGAGGTAGAGAGTGTATAGGGACGAGCCAATAAAGAGCAGCTTCATGACACTGTTGTAGAGCGAGTGGAACTTGAAAAAAAGGTCCAGATATCGGGTGGCATAGACCACGGCGTAGAGGGCCTGTGTCTTGAACGATAGACCGGCTATCGAGTTGCTTGTTCGGATTTTCCAGAGCAGCAGAAAAATGCTCGCGACGTGGGAAGCGTCGGCCACGAATCGAAAGATGTTCATCTTGTTGTTGTTGTTGCAGGTATGTGAAAGCGCGTCTAGTCAATTAAAAGAGCAGGTGCTAACAGCGTGCTAAGTAGTCGGCAGAACAGGTAAGGAAGTAACGGCAGACAATGGAGCACTGGTGCGCTGTTGTTGGTTTGGCAAGGGTTGGTGATTTCAAAGGTGCTGATCTCAGGCGAAGCTCGTGGAAAATGCCATTGACACGTATACTTAAGAAAATCACGTGACAGGAACAAAGTTTATTTCGCAAGGAACGCGCATGGCCCATGGGACTTGTAGTTCGACTACACGGCTTGAGCGAGGTCTTGGTAGCAGGGGGGGTCTTGGTAGCAGAGACATTAGCGGGTTGCCGTGATAACGGTTCTTTTCCTGCGCACACGCGGCAGCAAATGTCTTCCTGCGTTAGTGCCGGGTCTTGCACCGTAGTCCAGCGAGGTGCACGGCTAGAATGCATTATGTCATCAAGCGCAGCTGAATTACATAACCAAGGGCATGTCAAGACGAAAGGCTGTGAACGAGGCGAGCGCAGCGTTTGAAGCGAGCGTTGACGAACAGACGGGCTGTTACGGTATGAATGTTTGGTGGATTAAGGTGTAAGTAATGAATACTGAATGATTTCAAGACCAGAAATAAACATCGATGATTTGCACTCGTTCTGGTGCAATTCCGTTTTGTTGATGGCTCGGACTGCCATGGTCCGGGGAACGACGGGTTCAACAAAACGCTCCGGACAGCAACGCCAGCAACGCCAGGACACGCCACTCAGGCATCTCACTGGAGCGTGCCTACTACCATTACATAGTACGTACTAAGCGATTGTAATACCACTACAAAGAATTAAACTAAAGTTGGTTTGGTTTGGGTGTTGAAATGCCGGGGCACTGCTTTGCGTGCGGCCAGATCAGGGACCCGGTCAGGGGCGGCCCGCGGGGTGCGTCGCGCCGACAGGGCCTGGGTCAAATCACGGGACGAGTGCCCGAAGAACACTGGCGACACGAGTGGCAACCTAGCCGACGTTGCCCTCTTGCTGGTGTTTGTAATTACTAGTACATTGTTGTACTTTGTACTACCTAGTACTTACTCCAAGGTGGGTTGGAGGGGCCGACTTGGCTGCAATGACGGGTTTCCTGGCCGGTGCGTGCACTGGGCCCGTGCTGCGGCTGGGCAGCAGTGCCAGAGGTCTAGACCCTTGCGCGCCCAACACTGTGAACACTGAGCAGCAAGCAAGGACCGGCGTGGCCCGAAAGTACCGGTGCCTGTTCCATGGCTGTTCCAGGCCCTTCCATGGCCCAAGACCTGGACCCGTTGGCCGTGGGGTTGCCCTGTACAACACCGGCCTGCGCAAGACCCGCCACTAGTGCTCGGCTGTTGCTGTCCCGGGAGCGTAATACCAACCCCGTCGTAGAATCCCACGAGTCCCACGGTTCCGTCGGGTTCGGGGCATTTGGCGCTCTACGCTTTCTCATTTGCTCAACTTTTTTCCGTGACTTTTGGGTGTCCCCTCTTGGAAATAGAAAAAAAAAAAAAAAAAAAAAAAACCAAAAATTATGGCCAAAACATATAAATAAAGCACGCCCTTCCGGGGTTTCCTGGATTTTCTACTTTCTTCCTTCCCCGTCCATCCCAGTCAATTGCACTAATCCACCCCATCCAACCCGTCAATCATGTCCAACACTTCCCTCGAACAGCTCAAGGCCACCGGCACCGTCGTTGTCACCGACACCGGTGAATTCGAATGTAAGTACTAAGTACCAACGAATCACACACCGCTCGCTCTCCCACACCGCAATCGAACACCACGCTGGCGTGATTGCTGGAACTCGAAACCATGCGCACTCCCAGGCCGTGCCAGCTAGTCAAGCATCAGTTCCTGGTCTCAATTGAGCCCCAGTCTATTGCAATCAATGCCCGTGTTTTTCTTAAATTGCACTATTTGCTCCACCTAGCCCGTTACATGTGCTAACAGTTTATACAGCCATTGCCAAGTACAAGCCCCAGGACGCTACCACCAACCCTTCCTTGATTCTCGCTGCCTCCAAGAAGGCCGAGTACGCTGCTCTCATTGACAGCGCCGTTGCCGCCATCAAGAGCTCTTCTGGCACCGTTGCCGAGAAGGCCGAGGCCGCCCTCGACCTGCTCCTTGTTGAGTTTGGTTCCGAGATTCTCAAGATTGTCCCCGGCCGTGTCTCCACTGAGGTTGATGCCCGTATCTCTTTCGACAAGGAGGCCACCATCAAGAAGGCTCTTGAGATCATTGCTCTTTACGAGAAGAAGGGCATCTCCAAGGACAGAGTCCTCATCAAGATTGCTTCCACCTGGGAGGGTATCCAGGCTGCCCGTGAACTCGAGGCCAAGCACGGAATCCACGTCAACCTCACCCTCCTCTTTGCATTCACCCAGGCTGTTGCCGCCGCTGAGGCCAAGGCCACCCTTATTTCCCCCTTTGTCGGCCGTATTCTCGACTGGCACAAGGCTGCCACCGGCAAGACCTTCACTTCTGCTGAGGACCCCGGTGTTCACTCTGTCCAGAAGATCTTCAACTACTACAAGAAGTTTGACTACAAGACCATTGTCATGGGTGCCTCTTTCAGAAACACTGGTGAGATCAAGGAGCTTGCTGGTGTCGACTTTTTGACCATCTCCCCCGGTCTTCTTGAGGAGCTCTACAACTCCTCTGAGCCCGTCCCCAAGAAGCTCGACGCCTCCCAGGCCCAGACCCTTGACATTAAGAAGGAGTCCTACGTCGACGACGAGGCTGCCTTCAGATTTGCTCTTAACGAGGATCAGATGGCCACCGAGAAGCTCTCTGAGGGTATCCGCAAGTTCTCTGCTGACACCATCACTTTGCTCAAGGTCCTTGAGGAGAAGGTCTCTGCTTAAACTTTATATTATATATGAAATTGTTGTATGAGTGCTTGAATATTTATTAAATTCTAATCTTAATTTGTTCATGACGGATGGTTCGTTATAGTTTTTATTTTTTGAGACGGATCTAACTATACATAGCGCCTTTTAACTTTTCACCTTGCTGCGATGACGGACCTCTAAAGACAACTTGCTTGGTCTTGAGTCCAGTCAGCAGCTCGGCAAAGAAATGGCCTGTGGGCACCAGTATGGCAAGTAACTTCGTACTTGCTCAAGCCGTGCTTCATATATACAACAACAACACCCCCACCCCACCTTGTTTTGGCCTTGCATAGTCTAGACTTGAGAGTCTAGACCAAGCCAATCATCACCACAATCTTGATTCCAGGACTCTCTTCCGGCGTAGTCTCATCGTCCGCATCAGCGTCTTCCTCGTTATAGTAAGCATCGCTCGCACGCAGGCCCTCCGACACCGACACCAGGCTGCGCGACCGCCACCCCCACGACTGTAAAAAGTTAAACGAGTTGGGCGACGACGAGAAAAAGTTGACGGGGCACCCGGGCACCGTTGACGTCGCATACATTTCGAAATAGGCATTGATGCAAGGCCGCCGGTCAATGTAGTCGCTCTTGGCCGTCGACGTGAACCGCGGCTCGGTATAGGGCTCGGCGGTCGTGGGCGTGGGCGCAGGAACCATGAACTGGGGCCGCGTCGGCGAGTAGCTGGGCCGCCAAGTTGTGGTCGTGAACGTGCAGACCACGCTGGGCGTCGGCGCCGAGTCCAGAAACAACTCCAGCGGGTTGGTCACCTCCTCGCCTTCTTCGTGCAGCGCTCGCCCGCCGCCGCCGCCGCCCATCAACTGCCTTTGCTCTTCCCAGCTCACCTCGCCCTCCTCATTCAAAATCCGCGCCTCTGCTTCTTGGCGACCCCCCGTCATGATCGAAAACGTCTTACAAACTGGCGGGAAGTCAATGGGGAACTCTTCGGCATGGTTGGTAATGGTCTTTTGCGACAAGAACCCGACTTCCTCCGCATCTGGCTTGCACCGGTGCAGGTATACCCCCAAATGCGTGCCGTACCTGTCCACGGCCTTTTGAATATAAACACACCAAAAGGAACCTGCGTACCACACGGGCTTGGAAAACCGGCGGCGGCCCTCCTGCATGTCGCGAATGCTGTTAAAACACATGGAGAAGCGAAACGGCGGGTGTATGGTTTTCCGCATGTTTTCTACGCCAGACCGGTCTAGCTCGTTTTCTTCCAGCTCCTCTTCGGGGTCCAGCCCAGATGGAACAATATAGTAAGGAAACACTTCTTTCTTGTTTTTCAACTTGAAATCCTTGTCCATAGATGCAGCAATCTTGAGCGCTATACAGGCGTCGCAGGGGGCCTGGGGTGCTTGTTCCAAGTCGACCGAAATTTCTGAAAAGTCAGAATCGTCGGCCAAGGCGTTTGAAATGTGTTGCTGGTATGCCCGCTCGTGGTCGCGGGCAATGCACCGTGGGCACTTGGTCCTGCGCTCTTCTTCCGTGGTCGCACCAAACCTTTCGGTGATTCGCAACTCGGTGGCTGTCTTGCGGGCTTTGACGACGGCGTTTCGAAGTCGATGTCGTAATGCCAAGGCTCTTTTGAGCACATGTGGGGAAATGAGCGGCTGGCCTTCTTCATCGATAAGCTGTTTCATAAGACGGAGCTGCTCATAAGTCAAGTTGCAAAAATAAATCTTTTCGGCCAGCGCCGTCCGCATTGCAACAAGTTCCTTTTTTTCTTGCTCATTCAACCATTTCCTTAACCCACCTGGTTTGCCTTGCAACATCATTTGGACTTTGAGTCGGTAAATGATGATGAAAAACTTGGCTCGGTCCCATTCGGTATTGACAATAAACTGATCCGAAGTAATAACGTCTGCTGCAAACAATCCTGGAACTCTTGACCATATATCAATTCCAATTTCAAACCCCTTTGCAAGCAAAAGTTGCTTGCAGCTTTCCTGTATTGCACGTCCAGCGGCACCGTACTCGAACCGGGTGGAAAAATTGATGTAATACAGCAAGTTACTAATAGTGATATTCTCGCAAATGTGATGAACTGCACTTGAAATGACCTCGGGCACGTCAAGGTAGTTGGCGACAACAAATACTTTATCAGCAAGTGCGTGTTCTCTCAGCAAGTTGTGACAACCATACATGCGATTCAGCACCAACTCGACCGCTTCAAGAGGCACCCTTTCGTACCCACAAAAACGTATGTGGAGATCGTTTAGTTGCTTGTGTTTGGGCGTCCAGCGACTGTCCAGCAATGCCGCAAAGTAAGGGGATTGCGCTAACACGTACTTGTGCAAGTCGAATTTTTTCCCCTTGTAATTCAAGACGATATCTGACATTACGCCGTCGTGTATTCTGCGTAGGGTCATACTCTTCAAGAACTCAAAGGAAAGGTATTTGGAAAGCTGTACTTGGCTGTAGCGACGTGATTTCTGCAACTCGACTTTCTTGTCGAGAACGTCTAAATGCCTTTTGACGGGGAAAATATATCGATGAGTTGTCGCTGATCGCGTTTGTTTGGAAATGTCAAAATATTTGGAAGAAGACTCACAGAACGACAGGCCTTCCAGTTTATGCATGTATTTTTTGTGACTAGGATCCGGAAGCTGAACGATTTTTCTATAGCTTTTGCGTGGCTTGGCCACGAAACCGCGGTTCCTATTGATGCGCTTGGGTATAGACCTGGATACGTTGTTTGGGCTCATGAATGCCACGACATATCAAAAAAGTGCAGAATGGTTTATTGCTTCCGGCCATGAGTATTTATATAATCCTTGTATTGACCGTAAATTAAGCAACATGGAGTCATTCCTATGTATTAAACATGAAGATTTAATATGATGCATCTTTAATTTCTGGTCTGTGAGTCCAAGTGAGGAGGAAACCTGGACTAAATAGGCAATGACGTCTCTACGAAGCCCTCGAATCTTGACATGAGCCGCAGGGCCTGGATAAACGGTCTTTGGAAATGAAATTCATTATTAAGTTTATTTGGAGAGCATTCAAACAAAGTTGAAGACCGGTAGCCCTACCTGAGCAGCGGCCAGGTACCCCCGCTTTATCTCTACAAGTTTTTAAACTTTACAGTCATAGTGATCACCGGCTTATAAAAGCCACGCGGCCGCTGGAAGGCTACACAAAAAATGCACATCCGGCCGAGGCACAACTTCAAAGCAGCAACAGAGCAAGCAGAGCTGTTCTTGAGCGACCCGGAGTCCAAGCCGGAGCAGGAGCTTTTGTGATGCCATATTCACACCAGGAAAGTGCTTCTTCATATTAAAGTTGTCAGCTTAGCCGCATAGATTATGTAATACATGTCACGTGTTTATTTAGTATAATTAAATTGACCAACGCGCTTTACGCGACAGTTCCCAGCGCGCGTTTTTTTTCCTTTCAACAAACCTTCCGGATCAAGAGATCGCACAACTTGCCATCCTGCACCAAATGGCACCCCTGCTAGTAACATGGTTTCCGATGGACACACAGACAAGGCTGTATGCGCCGCCATCCACAAGTATGAGGTTATCTACACAAGCGACATTCGCAAGAAGCAAAAGGTGTTTAACGACGGATATTTGAATGTCCACAAGTTCAACAACATGGCGATCCTGTACAATGAGCACATGGTCGAAGAAGCAAGGGACTTTATAGGCGCCAATGCTTTCTACGACAAAGGAGATACCGTGCGGTGTGAGAGGTACCTGGTAGAGATTGACTGCCAGCTCGAAACTCAGTATCAGGACCTCAGCCCGTTGTACGACAGATCCCGGAATACACCAACTGTGCCACCGAGAAATCACATCAGAAGTAGTGCAGAGCGGCACGAAACAACCCCGCGACCAGTTTCAATAACACCTCGAAAGGCTCAGGGTGGGCCGTTATTAAATCTCGGTTCGCCGCCGACTATGCTCGACTCGACTCATAAAAGACCAGCGACATCCACAAAGGGGCCGTCGCTTGGGCCGAAAAAAATCCGCCAAAAGGTGATAGAGAAGAGTTGGCCACACAACGTGGTTAATTCACGACCGACTGTGCCACGAACTGTCAATCGGACGTTTCGTCCTCCAGATCCACCAGCCCCCAAACCGCCGCCACCTCGGTTCATCGAAAACTTGTCTAACGGCCTATCAGAGAGAATAGTTGTTGAAGAGGAATCTCAAGAGTCTGTGTCTCTTGGGTCGCCTACTGGAACTATTGAGCAAAATTATATGGATCTGGACGAAATAAATTTCAGTTCTGAGGACGAAATCGTTCCTACGACTAAGCCGGTAGACACAGACGTTATGCTAGATATACCAGATGACCTGGATATTATCTCCATTATTGATGAAGAGTTGAAGGAGTCTTCCGTTCCAGCAAATGAGGAAAAGGCCTCTAGTGAGAGTGAAATATCTTCAAGTTTTGAAGTTATGGAAACTTCAAAAGTATCACCCAAAAATATTACGATACCAGAACCCCCTGTGGTGTTACAAGTGCATCAAGACTTGCCTCCATTGAAAAAAGATACCCCTCAAACCGCCACGAAAGACGACGTTTCTATGTTCATGAAAACACCGCCAACCTTCCCATTCAGTCCATCTTTGGCAGGTCTTTCAGCAAGAAAGCCATTTCTTTGTTTGTCTAGGAAACCCGATGCTAAGCGCAGCAAAAGTGCATCCGACCAACTCAAGCGCCCCGGCCCATCCCCAGATAAAGTGATCCACCCCGCGCCCTCTTTAGCACAGTCTTCGTCGTCTTTAAGCAACGACGACATGCTTGTGCAAAAGGATTCACCACCCATCGAGCATATAACATCTTCACCTCCTCCGGTTCTAAAAAAGACCGAAACTGCAAAATGTGTTTCAGAGCCCTCTGCTCACAAAAGTAGGAAACTGCTTAGCTCCAGCATGGAAAAAGGGGAAACGCGCTCTTCTTTCAAACTTGACGTCAACTCCGTCAATCCTACTTCTGTTACGAAATCTGTTGAGCCCGAGAAGCCGGTTCCTACAGAAGAACCGGATGCTGTTATTGACTTGGCAGACGATCTGGAGATTGAACTTTCGCAGGTCATCGAAGAAATAACTCTTACCCAAGCGGCTATCAACTCTAGTAGCAAGGATTCTGACGAAGAAGAGGAAGAGGAAGAACCCAAGGAACTGACAGCTCCCATGCCAAGCTCTGATAAAGCTCAGACTGTCACCAATAATGATGCCCAGCTCCCGTCTACTGATAGACCACCCTTGGGGGCACCTCCCACCAAACGCCGATACGTCCGCAGCACGACAATGGCGCCTTCAAAACACCCACAATACACCATGCCCGTCCCATTGGACCCAGCAACAGGTACTCGCGCCACACGCGAATCATCCATGGGAGACAATCCGGCCGACCCCACCAATACATCCACCATTAGCATTACCGAATTTGGCCCTTGGACCGAAGAGACCTTGGATCTTTTCGCCTGGCGCCCTAAAGCATTATCAAGCAATAAAACATGAATAATTAATTTATTAACGAAGCTATATTATGATATTTATTAAGAGAGTTAAAAAGAAATAAGAAACATGAAAAACAATCAAGAAAAACAATAACCGAAAGAAATCAACGCCAACTAAAGCATTACTCACCTGTTGTTTTACTGGTAACCATAAGATCTTGAGGGATTCCTATAGTCCTGGATAGGTGTGGAAGGGGTATCACTTGGGGGAGAATACATGTTTTGACCTTCTCCTGCTCTAGAGCTCTTCAAGTGAGTGGAAAGTTGTCGAGACATGGTGCTAGAGTTACTACGCACGCGAGTTTGACGAGCCCGGTTCATTTCAGGGGCGATTCCCTGACGAAAGTTGGACATTCGACTGGCCGATCGAGCCGGGGAACCAGGGTACTGAAGCTGGTCAGTATTGGCACGGCCTTCATCAAGGTAATCTTCATAAATGCTCTCGTTGTCGCCACCCACTCTGGAAGCTTCCTCTGATCTCCTGAGCAAATGAAGCAAAGCGCCGTACCAAATGTTGTGACGCTGGCGCGTGGGACAAGTGATTTTGAGAGTTTTCTTCTCGCTTGTACTAATAACAATTGATTTGTGGAAAAGACCAGGGGGAAGTGGGTTTGCATCTTCTTCAGAGGTGACCCCAACAATAGCTACAGACTTAGCCTTGCCATTGTTTCTCAGTTCGATAGCAGGGTTATCGTGACTCCAGTAGAGAGTCAACGTATATGGGTGGACCCAGAAGTAGCGCTCGTGTCTGTTGTCAGTGATACCAGTCAAGCCGCGACGCCGAGTATATTTGAACAAGTACTCTCCAATGACAACTTGAGTAATGACTTGAATCATATGACGATCTTGAAGTGAAGCGTTAGTGTTCACGGTCATCATACTCATATTCATCACGCTTGGCTGCTGGGGACTATGGGCACGAGTGTTGTTAACACCTTCTCGTCTTAGTCTTTGAAGAGACATATTGGAAGCTTTGCGGCGAGGTGTCTTGAAAGTAGCAGGTTCCGCCAATCTCTCTACCAAATGATCCTGGGAGCTGCGTTCGAAATTTTCGTCAGCATTGTTGCGAGACTTTGGACTCTCAGAAATAATACTCCGAGCAGCTTGAGAATCCTCCAAATGTTGAGCATACTCTCTTTCAGTATTGGCTTCCCATCTATGCCCATTTCCAAAGGCTGGAGAGCCAAGAGCTGGCGCAGACACATCACTTGCCCCATTACCGTAGTCAAAACCAGCCGAAGGATTGTGAGAAGCATAAGGATTATTGGAGCTCAAGACTGGAGTTCTATTAACAATGTTGCCCTGAGAAATGCCACGGGAGTCTGTATGAATTGGTTGTTGCAAAATTGTCTTTTCTGATTTTATCTGTCTGAGCAGTTCATTGTATTCTGCCAGCGATAACACTTGAAAGCCCAATTGCTCAGCGTCTGCACGAAGAGTACCTTCGTTCAAAGAGCGCGTCTGAGGTGCTTTCAGAGAAGAATATTCAGCGTTTGAAAGAATTTGCAAACCTAGAGAGTTTGCTTGAGTTTGAAGTTGATCTGGAGTAAGAGGAGCAGCGGCTTCCCGCAGCAAGGAATGCTCCTTCTGAGAAATCAACAGCAAATCGCGTTTTCCTGCTTCGTCTGCAAGCTCACCTGAAGAGAGTTCTCGTTTTCCATTGTTGGGAACTGCAGAAGGAATAACCACAGGAGGTATGACTGTAGATTCTTTTCGCTTCAGCTCAGAATAAGTGGCTTCTGGAACAAGTACCAATCCTTGCGCAGCGGCATGAGTGTTGAGTTCGCTATGACTCAACTGTCTATTCTGCGCCTGTTTCAAAGAAGAAAGCTCACCCAAAGATATGACAGCTAGACCTAGAGAACCAGCGGAATTCTTGAGGAAATCTTCTGTACTTGAATGTGTTTGCAAGTTTTCAAGCTCGTTCTTGGCACGTGCAAGTTCTGTTCTAGATTCCTCGACAAGCTTTGTGGCATTTGCTGAGTCTTGTTCAGCAATTTGAAGCTGTTCAAAGTTGCGCTGTTGAGATTGCTCCAGCTCAATAATGTAAGCAGATTTCTCCTGCAATGACTTCTCATTCTCGCCGATTTTAACTTGAGCATCCTGGAGAGCTTTCGAAGTCTGGTCCAATTCTTTTTGAGAATTTTCTAATGTAGCCTGAACACTTTCAAGGTTTTTCAAAGAAACAGCATATTCCTCTTCCAAAGAATTAAGAGTAATCTGAGTGTCTGCAAGTTTCTTCTCAAACTCTGAAGACTGACTTTCAAGGACTCGAGCCGACTCAGTCTTGTGCTCCTCTAACTTCTTCTCAAACTCTGAAGAGGTACTCTCAAGATCTCGAGCTGACTCATTCTTATGCTCCTCTAATCTCTTTTCAAAGTCTGAAGACCGAGTCTCAAGTTCTTTAGCAGACTCGCTCTTGTGCACTTCTAATTCCTTGATTGAAGAATGTTTCAATGCTTCCATCTCTGACAAGGTAGAAGCATGGGCAAGTTCAGTTTGCTTCAGTTTGTTCTCAACTTCTTCAAGCTTTAAAGCCGTGTTGTTGACAGAGTCATTAGAACTAACATTGACAGCGATATGCTCGGAACCAGAACCACTCAATCCCCGACCTAACGAAGGTGTAGAATTGTGTTTGAAGTGCTCAAGCTCAGCTAAAAGAGCTGCGGGAACAACCATCAATCCAAGCTTACTCGCTTTCATCTTCAAGGAGTCTTCGGTTTCTGATTGCGATTGAGAGACGGGTGATGCAACCTTTGAGTTCAAAGCCACATCGTCTGGGGCAGCCGACGAAGTATCAATACCAAACGAAGGTGTCACAGATCGAGAGAGTTGACCAGGTGTACCAGGACGGTTGAAGAATACAGGAGTGGCAGATCTAGAGACAGGAGTCGAGGCCGACAATAGAGCAATGTCGTTATCAACGTCTCTCGCCATCGTCTTAACTTTTTCTTCTGGTGCGACCTGACACTTTTCCAGTTCAATTCTTGGAACCGCAACCCAATCAGCTGGATCAGACACCAACGAGGCAGCAAAAGCTTTATTTGCTGAGCTGTCCGGGATAACGCAAACGAGACCAAGCTTCTTTGCAAGCATAGACACATCTTCTTTTGTAGGCGTTTCTACAATACGTCGTAGCGAGGCAAGATATTCAGTAGGTACCGACTCAAGCCCCGTTTTCTCCTCAGAAACAAACATAATGGGTTCTGGCGTTTTGGATAGCTCGTAAGGTAGAGGAGTACCACTTCGAGGGCTCTCTGACTGAATTTTCTCGTCTCCCAATGGTTCAAGAGAAATAGTTGAGTTGCTTCTACCATCGGGTCCTTGGATCTTTTTGAGAAGTGATTTGTATTCTTCAGAAGCAATTGCAACCAATCCAAATTCCTTGGCAGACCGAAGTACATCTCGTTTCGTAGGCTTGTACTCCTGTTGATTGTCAACGAGGCGCTTGTATTCCTCGGAAGACACAGGAATGTAACCCAGAGATCGCATCGACTCAATGACTTTCTCGCCATGACTGGAGGAGGATTCTGACAATGCAGACTTTCGAATGATACCCTCAAAATGCTCCTTGCGGGCAAGCACAGAGCCAAGCTGCTTGCTTTTGGTATTTGAGTCACTAGCAACTGCATCCAGCTTGTCAAGCTGAGCAACCCTATCGCTAAGAGAGGCATACTGGTCCTTAGGAACTATAACAAAACCTAGCTTTTTAGCGAAGAACTCGACTTCAGATTTAGATGGCTGGTTGAGCTTTTTGGTAATTTCTTCTAGTTCAACAGTCGTGATACCAGCAATACCAAGTCGCTTACAGTGCGCGACTATTTCTGAGCGATCAGGCTCTAATGCACTCTTTTCCAACGCTTCGTACTCTTCCGTAGAAACTGCAACAAGACCCAAGCTCTTTGCTAAAGTAGACACCTCCAGGTTTGTAGGTGCGGTAAGTTGACGCTTCAGCTCTGCAAGCTCAGTGTTGCTGACGATAGAAGCATTTTGACTCGCGGCGCTCTCTTGCAACTCAGATAAAGTTGGTTCCTTTGAACGGCGTTCGAGTAGCGAAAGATCTGCAATAGGCATAAAAGCAAGACCATGACGCTTTCCGATACGTTCAAGATCTTCCTGAGAGGGCTCGTCAGCGCGCTTATGGAGAGCTTGCAAATCATCAATGGGAACAACAGCATAGCCCAAATGAGCAGCAAATGTATCAAGTTCTTCTTTGGTTGGACTTTCAGTTTGACGCTCAAATTTGATAGGCTCGCTGGCAGATTGTTTGAGCTCTTCCAACTCTTTAATTGGCAAAAGAGTCATGCCCATAGAAGCAGCATGGTCGACCAACATCTCACGAGTGGGAAGAATCGATCTATCGTTTTGAGATCCAGCAGAAGTCTGTTCTGAGGCAGCATGTCGGGTTTCGTCAAATTCAGATTTAGTCAAAACAACAAGTCCCAATTTTTCGGCATTGCTGAGTATATGCTCATGAGATGGGTTGGTGGCGTTAGCATGCAGTTCCTCGTAGGAGTCCTTAGGTACCGTGACTAAGTCGTACTTCTTGGCAATCTCAGAAATGTGCTCTGCATCTGGTGCAAAGGCAAGTTTTTGAAGGTTGTCGTACTCCTCATTGGGTACCAAATGGCAGTTCGCCTGTTGACTCAACAAAGCAAGCTCTTCTTGGCTGGGGGAGTGAGCTTTGCGCTTGAGCTCGGCATGTGCAGAGTCAGAAAGAACAGAAAGACCATGGCCTTCAGCTCTACTAGTAGCTTCTTCAATAGTGGGAGAATGTGCTGCTCTTCGAAGCTCAGTCAACTCATCCTGCTTGATAGTGCTATAACCATGTTGCATGACTTGTTCAGAGAGTTCCTCAACATTGCGAGGCCGCGTCATTTCAGAGAAGTCGTCCTTCGAAACAACATGTACATCATGCTTACTTGCATGCACCTTGAGGTCTTCAACTGTAGGGTTAGACAAGCTCTTGTAAGCAGCAACAGGAAGCACTGCAAAGCCAAGTGAACTAGCCAGAGTTGATAGCTCTTCTCTAGTGGGTTCTGTAGAAGATCTTTTCAGCTCACTGAATTCAGCTGCAGGAATAGCTACCATATTCAGTTTTCTGGCCTTAAGGATGAGTTCTTCTGTCGATGGCTCGTTGGCACTCTTGGAGAGGTTCTCGAATTCATGACGAGGAACAACAATGGCGTCAACGCTTCCTGCTTTCGCCACTAGCTGATCCATACTTGGATGGGTGAGCTCCTCGTACTCTTGCTTTGCAACTACAACAAGACCATGATCCTTAGCCTTAGACAAAAGAAAATCTCTAGAAGGATGTTCAGCAGACTGTAGTAGATTATCGTATTCGGAAGCCTTGATTGTAACAAATCCAGCAGCTTTAGCCCTCTCAGATAACTGCTGTTCTGAGGGCTCAAAAGCTGCTTGTTGAAGCGCACTAAACTCACTTTCAGTAACAGCCGTTAAACCTAGCTGTTTTGCCTTCTGCTGCAACTCTTCGAGAGTGGGCTCATTAGCTGACTTGTGCAGTGCAGAAAAGCTGGCAGCTGATAGCGCGACCAAACCAGCTTGTTTTGCCCGTGTAGTAATTTCGTCTTCTGTAGGAGAATGGGCACTTCGTCTCAAGTCGTTGTGGTCATCTTCTTTCAGAGCCACATAACCCATATCAGTAGCTCGGCTTTTGAGTTCTTCGACTGTAGGAGCATTTGAAGACCGTAAAAGATCAGCGTGTTCCGCCTCAGACAAAGTGACCATCTGTAGGGATTTCGCTTTTTGAGCTAGTTCTTGCTGAGTGGGGTTGTTGAGAGTACGAAGCGTAGATTCGTAATCCTCTTTTGGTACAGCGACAAGACCAATGGACTTGCATTTTTCATCAAGGTCGGCGTGGGTAGGGCGGTTGAAAAACTGGCTCAACTTTTCATGCTCTGAAGCGGGAATAGCTACAAGACCCAATGACTTCACATGTGATTCCACTTCATTCTTGCTGGGGTTGGAAGAAGCTCGAAGAAGTTCGCGGTGGTCCTCCTCTGGCAGAGTTGTCAAGCCCAATTGCTGTGCCTTGAGCTTCAATTCAGCTGGAGTAGGTGAGTTCACAGCTCGAACAAGATCAGCATGCTCCTTCTCAAGGATAGCGGTCAGGCCAAACGATTTAGCCTTAGACTTCCAATTTTCTTCGGTTTCTATCTCCTCAGTTTGGTGTTCTGACTTGGTCACTAGGTCGTTATACTCCTCCTCAGAAAGAACAACAAGACCATGTTGTTCTGCGTGGCGCTCAATGTCAGGAACAGACAGAAATTCATCAGCAAGACTCTTCGGTTTAACAGGGGTAGTTTGTTGAGATAGTGATTCGGTGTAAGCATTGGGAGAGTTTGGCGCTAAACCTTGCGAACTGAAAGGAAGTAGTGAACGGCGGCCCCGGCTAGCGTTAAGGGAATTATCGCTATCGTCATCAGAGAGCGATGATGAATTGTCCTGCCCGGATGGAATCATTTCTGTTTCTGTGAGATCACCGTCAGAAATGTCATCATAGATACTTTCACGTCCCGTATGGTATGAGTCGTCCTCTGTAGTCACACCGTCTGTAGCAGTTTCAAATCCTGCATCTGTTCCACTGAGAAGATCGTCCTCCAAAGCAGAATGAAAGCTCTGGTCTGTCAAGCTAGCGTTAGACGAAGTTGCCACAGCAGTACGTCTGACTCCGTAAAAAGCATTTCTTGCTCGCTGCTGAGAAATGGGTTTAGTCTTCTTGCTTCTAGAATGAGAGGTAGGTCCACTTCCTGAGCGTTCCAACTCGTCTTGTGTCTCTTGTAGCAGACGTTTGAGCTCGTTCTTCTCTGTTTTCTCTTTGCTCAAAGTGTTTCTCAAATTGTTAATAGTCCTATGGGCATGACTTAAAGAAGACTTGATAGTTTCAGTTTCAAGAGCTGAGCCAACTAAAGGTGTTCCTGCCACCGGAAGAAGAGAAGGTGAATGTTTAGGAGTGACCATATCTTCTTCTTCATCGTCGAAATCATTTGTATCCTGAGGCTCTGCTAAAGACCTGCCACGAATATGCAAACCTTTGTTAGTTTCCATTTCTTCCTTCAAGTCAGAGATGATTTGGTGCAGAGAATTATTTTCCTCTCGTAAGTTTTCCTGTTCTTGTCGAGAAGAGCTCATCTCATTCTCGTGTTTGAGCTTGATAGAATCAAGATGTTGTTTAAGCTCGATTTCTTGCATCTGGAGGTTTTCGATAGTTTCAATGTGCGAGGACTTGTCATTTTGTAGTCGACTGGATTCCGAAGTGGCTTTGCTCAGGGAAGTACTGGTCTTTGAGATCTGGTCTTGCAGCTCTTGTAAACGGACCTCGAGATCCCAGTTTTCCTCTTTGCACTTTTCCTCAGACTCTTCAATGGACGCATACCGGAGCTCCAGGGATCCATATTTAGATTTCAAAGATTCGTGCTCTTCTTCCAAATTTTTCAGCCTACTTTGGCTATTCGCTAGTTCGTGGTGTAGTCGCCTGCATTCTAGCAGTAAATTTTCTCCAATATCGGAGACAAATTGAACGTCTTTACCTTTGGGCCCAAAATTACGCGATCGGCGCGTCGACTTGGATGTTGTAAGACTACCTTGACCCTCGGAATATAATGCCTGATTATGTTAGTAACTAACCATTTTAGATATGATTGTACTACTTACGACGTCTGCTGGAGAATTTTCAGTGTCTGTCCTTGATGAGGTCAAATCCTTTGTAAGTTCATCGGCTTGGCGTGACAAAGTTCGGATGCGCTCCTTGAGCTCTGTAGCTTTTGTATCGTTTTCGCTAACATAGATTTCGCTAGATTTGGCAGACAGTGCTTCCAGTTGAAGCTGAATTTCATGCTGAGTACTAGAAAGCGATTCACCGACTACTGCAGTTTTTTCTAGTCTGTTTTGTATAGCGCGGAGTTGATCGTGAAAAGCATTGAAAACTTCGTTTCTTTCGTCAATATTTCCAGCTTCTCCTTGAGAAGCAGGCGGCTGAGCTGAGCCAACCATCAGTCTAAGACGTTAGCAAATCGCTCAGGAAAACAGACCCGCAGGTATGTCGCAATACTCACATAATTCAAGCAGCTATTCTCGCCCTCCTTTCAACAACAAGCAGTAGTTCAAACGGTCAGCATAGACCTTTTTACCCACTCGAGAAACTCAATTCCCCTTTTTGTGAACTCTAGGTCAGTATTGAAGTTCTGACGAGCCACTGTTTTCGGATTGATGAAAAAGAGCAGTACAGATGGCCTGAAAAAAACTCTCTTTCGTTTGGTGTATTCTTTTAAGAAGAAATGAACAAGAATCGCGGAGATCACAAGTAAGGAGATCGTGTTGAAATCGGCTCTCCGCCAAAAATCAATCGATAGAACCACGTCCAGGCACTCTTCCAGAATTCAGGACCTAACCCTGATATGATCAATTCAAGTTCATTGTAATGAACACGATACTTTTCAACAAGTGATTGCAAACAGTAATGAAAGGCGTAACTTATATATCTTCATATACAAAAAAAAAGTAGTATAGGGTAGAAAAGGTCGCTGTTATATATAGAAGACTGGTATACAATCATTTAATCTACGCGCTGAAACATAGGTCACAGTAATTATTCCCCTAAGAAATATTGCCATGCGCGGCTGAGAAATTTTTAACTAAGGTAGAAGCGATGGTACAATTAATTCAATATTACATGAGGTCTCCTTTAATTTAGAGAACAAGCACATATTTAGTTTACTTTGAGCTTGGCACTCGCTTGAACCGTCTATTCCTCCATGCGGTCCTCATCATCTTCGGGATCCTTGGGTGGAGCCTTCTTGCGAATGCCTGCCAGAAAGCCTTCAACGCCTTCACCAGAGTAAGGGTAGTCCAGTTCCCGTGCTACAATAGAGCCCAGCCCTGATTGCATGAGAACTTCGGAAAAAGAGTCTATACTTTGGGAAAATTGGGGTGACTGAATTACCGTAATGAGTTCTTGCTTAGTGTGGGGAATTTCTTCTGGGAGCGCGTCCAGAAGTGGTTGTAGATCGGCTTCACTCAAGGAATTGATATGAGCGACAAGTCGTGATACAGGCAATGCGTCCAAAATGTTGACAGCTGAAATTTCGTTGCGAGAAGAAGCCTGCTCTGGAGCGGCAGAGGTGGGAGCTGTTGCATCAGTTGATCTTTGAGAGGGCTGTGCGGCAGGAGTTTGAGGGACTGATGGTTCCTCTTCTTCTTCGTCCTCAGCATTGTCTTCGCTTAGCACTGAATTAAATGTGTCGATAATTGACTTGTCTTTAGAAGACAGGGACCCCGGCTTCTTGTCTTTAGCATCGGTTTTCGACTGCATCCAGAAAAATTCCTTGGTATCGGAGCTCAAGAACTTGAGCGCAAAAACGCGGCCAGAAGTGCATTTCTCCACGTGCTTCCATTTAGAGTCTCCAGGGAAAAGGACATAAGTCTCGAAAAGAGGAAAGTTCTCTGGCGGTTGGAATCCGTCTCTTGGTTCCCAAGAAAAGTAGAGAAACGACTCGTCAGGATCGCGGGTCACGACGACTTTTCCTGCACCAGGAAGAGGAGTCACCGTTTTTGATTCAGGGTCGTACTCTGCTCGACCAGCATTGAAAGTGAGCACTGTTGTTCCAGACATTGTTATCGGTTCTAGTTCCAGTTGGTTTGAGGAATCATTGATGGTGTTTTGGTGTAGACGCTTTTGGGTAGTTCAAGTGTGAGTTACCCTACTAACGTCTAGTACGGCGAAAATCATCTAACAGCGATTAGAAAACGAAATAAAATTCTAGGAATTTTTTTTAAAGTAAGCAATTTTTGAATTAAATTAATAGTTACATCTCGTAAACCCCTGATAAATAGAAACCCTTGAAAAAATAAATAGAAAAAGTAGAAAAGACCGTGGTGAAGAAAAAAAATGACCTGCGTAAAAAGAAAATAAAACCCGTTGCCCAAACATAAATCGTAAGAACCAGAGTTCTCGTTAGAAAGTTCGTTCAAATGAAACTAAAAGAAGAAGAAAAAAGTAAAGTCGAAAGTCGCTTAGACGAGCAAAGCAAAGCCCACGCCAATGGCGCCAATGGTGATGGTAGACCACATGCCTGCAACGGTCGACTTGGGAGCAGAGTTGGCTTGGCCGACTGCAGTAGTGTTGCCACTGGAAGGCGGGCCACCAGGCACAACGCTCACAGAGGCGTGTGCGGATGTGCTAGGGAAGACCGTGCTAATAGTGTTGGCCGTGGGGGCCGTCTCGTGAGCGGAGGTACTGTGCTCGGCCGGTGTCTTGGTAGGACCAGCGGCTTCGGTCTTGCTAGCCTCTGAAGAAATGGTAGCAATGGCGAGTCCACTTGAGCTGACCTCTGCACTAGAGGCGACAGCAGTAGTGGGCTCGACCTCACTGGTGGTATGCTCAGTGGCGGTAGAGGAAGCCTCGGCAGAAGAAGTTTCAGTAGAAGAGTTTACTTCGCTACTGGCAGCACCATCAGTAGTTGATGAAGCAGCAGTGGACGAGACAGACGGAGACGCGGAAGCAGAAGCCGAGGCAGATTGGCTCTCCGTAGTGGAACTTTCAGCAGTAGAGCTCTCTGCAGCAGAATCAGTGATTGTAGAGACAGGGTTGCTAGAGGTAGAAGAGGCAGACAGAGAAGTGGTACCAATAGTTCCAGTGGAGGTCGCAGAGGAGCTGACACCAAGGTTTGAAATGCGAGACTTGGAAATGCAGCCAATGGAAAAGGAACCGTCCACAAGACGGCCTTCTTCTGTGCCGTCCACATTCTGGTTTAGCGAGATTCTGATGGGCACAGAGGGGAAGCAGACTTCGTCGTCGGTGGAGGAAGAAGCTGTGTTGGAGTATGTAATGGAAGCGTAGTACTTGTCGTCAGCGGTGTTGAACACGACCGACTTGTTGGCAATCTGACCTTCCGTGCGTCCCTCGATATCTACCAGCGACCACGAAGTACTAAGTGTGATGATGAGGTTGGACGTGAGAGAATAGTCCTGTCCGATTAAGAACTGAATGTCGGTGACCTCACCAGAGAAGTTGCCCCACTCTTGGGCGGAAACCGCAGAAGCCATGCCTGCCAATGCAAGTGAAACACTGTTCAAGAAACGCATTATTGACTGTAATGTTTCAATGAAGTAGTAACCTAAATGTTAGTAAAAAGAGTGTCTTCAAACGAGAGTAGTTTAAAGAGAGAGGTCGAAAAGGAACCAAGAATTGGTTTTGGTCGAAGTAAATGAAGTAGTTGGTGCGGTCAGGAAAACAAGGGAGTTCATGCGAGTTATATACAAAATCCTGGCAATTTATAATTGTGCCAAAGAGCGGTAATGGTTCACAAGTTTATGGTAACTCTGAATCCGCCTACCCGTGTTTCATCATGATGCTGGGCGTTGGGTGTGGGTAGCAGCATGTGAGGCCCAGCCTTCCTGTTATGACTGCGGGCCTCACTAACTATTCATCATGTGGAGTAGCCAGGGCCGCACTAGCTGGAAGAATAGCGTGGGGTTATTACCTTTTTTTACTTTCATGGCGCATGAAAAATATGATGATGGGAGCTCTAACTATTCAGAACACGAAGGCAAAATACTTTTTAGTTGAATCGAGTCGCCTGCTATAAGCTCATTATGGGTGCATAGTTGAATGGGTAACATTGGTTCCGCATATGATAGGGTGTGAACTTGACGGTGGCTGGCTGTCCCACGCTACCCCGATGATGCATTTGGGTCGCATTTGGGTCTTGCCGTTCCCTATTGAGGAGAGCTTAAATAAGTTAACTGGTCAATGCAAAAGATGTCATATTTGGAATTTTTTTCGAAAGGTTCTTCCAGTTCCTGAAAATGCTTTGCGCTGATCGAATAGCTAATCGTGGAGGTTGCCTTTCTAGGTGAAAACCGTTTGCTTGTCGTAGAAAGTCAGCTCTGTGAACGCGTCGACAGTTTGTTACTCTGTCCCAACTTCTTACTTATTTGCAAATAGCACTGGTTCATTATATGAAAAGAGACGCAATCATTGCAAAAAGGTCATATTATGTCTTGAGTGAGGCCCTGGCACAGTGTGACTTTTATGCCGGAGTGAGCAAGCGCTGTTCAGACAATTCAGGCACTAAATTTAGTGTGCGGCTGAAAAAGTTTAATTGGGAAGGCTGGTTCAAGTATGGAGGAACAGATCAAAATTTCTTCTTTTCTCTAGCAGAATCAATGAATCATTATTACAGGAGTCGTTTCCATGGATCAAAAGAAAAGGGGAACATTGATGTTAATTGAGCAAAATGAATTGCTGAATTTCAATTATGGAACCAGGTACAAAGTGAATCATGTCTAATGAAAAATCAAAGAAGGACAGAGCCTGAGCTTGTTTTGAGCTGCGATTCAAATACATCAAAGAGTACAATATTAACTGAACCAGACCAAGATGTGAATTCAATACTTTAAAACGTCTAGGACTCATTGGCGCAAGTGTTGCTACACGCTTGTGGGCGCTGCATTGCTGGAATCGACGCTACAAGGGTAGAGCCAGCTAGGCTGCAGGAGCCATAACGCAGACCAACCACTCCTGAAAATGCTCCACTTTCAAAACATCGCTTAAATTATAGAAGCAAGCAAGTTGAATTGTTGACAGAGCTCTTGGAAAAAAGGTCCCACCTTTGCATGGCTCTGCTAGGCTTTGGTTTCTTATTTTCAATTTTTCTTGAGGGTGAGTCGGCTCCACCTGGAGCCAGCCTTCCAACGCACAAAATTACTAACATCGCTAAATTCAACTCATTCATTGATGGACACATGAATGTGGTACTGTAGCACGCAGCGAAACCAACCATGGTAACATCAGGAATGCATACGTCAAAACCTGAGACTTCGCTAAATAAATGATTCCATTAATATACAAATTGCTAGTTAAACCTACTCTATAACAACTTCTAGCGGCAGTAGCCAGTCAGCGCCAAACCACATTTGTCCAAACCTTCTAAGCGAACCCCTCTGTAAAGATCTTCTGGGGAAGCCAACGTCAACAACATAATGCGTCCAGTCCCCAGGGGCAACGGTACCAGTCAAGTATGCATTCTTGATACCGGTCAAGGGAAGACCGCATGAAAGAACCCACTTAGCATTGATATGTGGAATGGACGTGCTGCTGGGAATACCAGTGGCACTATCGAGACCAGACGGGATGTCGAGTGACAGAACAGAAGCCTTCTGTCTGTTGTTTGCCCACTCGATACAAGACCGTACAGTGGCGCAGTCTTCGTCCAGCAAGTCCTCAAAGGTTGTTTGGTATCCTTGCAAACCATCAATAATAAGCTCATGAGGACTGTCAATCATGTTGAGTTCGCCCATGAATTTTTCAAATCGTGTGACAATAGTTCCTTTGCAAGACTCCAATGCTTTGAGTTGCGTCTTGACCTCCTTGTGAATTTCGTCACCTCCGTGTTGCGAGTCTTCAACACAGCCGACAGCCAGCACGAGCACGCGGACTTGTCTGTTGGCAAGATGGCGAGCGGCAGCCAAAGCACGGGCACCCGTTTTGGAGTTACCCACAAAGGCCACAACAACAGGGCGAGAGTTATGGTTGCCATAACTGAATCTGGAAGTGCCACCGAGAGATTGGATAGCAAGACGAGAAACGCTTCTTCCTGCATTCTCAGTCAAAATTGTTTCGGGAATACCAAAAGACTCTGCCATGAGACGCTCCAATTCAACCATCTGGACAGGTGATGTACAAAGACATGTCTTCTTGGTGTTGGTAGCAATCAGCTTGACATAGTCAGAGCTGATCTGTGGCCTAGACATGCGTCTGATTGTGAGTGGAGGAGGCGGTGCGGTAAGAACATCCGAAATAAAACTTTGGTCGTCATCGTCACCAAACCCGCTCTCACGGAGATCGTCATCTGAAAGTTCCCAGTCAGAAGACTGGTTCTGCAAAACCATTTCCTTGTGCCCATACTTGACTTGACCATTCGATGCAACAGGTCTATTGGGAACAACGCCGCCCTGGACTTTGTTGAAAGCTACCAACCGGTCGCTAGGAAGAGTAGCATCATTTTGTCTAATTTCATTGAAAACAAGTTGCTTGTCAAACCTTTCTAGATTGGCTTGGAAATCAAATTCTGTCTCCTTCATGTCGGTTAAATCCTCAGTAGCCCATCCATCACTTTCATTAGTGTAGTGAGAGGGTTGCTGGAAATGGTTTCGTCTGCCCTTGCCGCGCTTGCTGCGGGTCTTGGTGCTACTGGATGGCCGCATGGGGGAGTTCGTGTACTGGCTGGACTGATAGGCCGAGTTATTATAGTACGTTGGCTGCGACGTTTGTTGCTGGTAAGCGTGGTTTGCCGTATAAGGATTGGAATCTACAGAGCTCTCAGATGATGAGTTTTCACCGTCCGAATCATTTTGGTTGAAAGTAGGCGGTTGTTGAGGAGGGAATGGTGCTGAATGATAAGAAGTAGGGGGAGGAGGAGCTTTCGACAACGGTGCTGAAGACAAAATAGCCGGATCAAACAGCAGCGGAGTGCTTTGCTGTTGCACTTGCGGAGAGTTGTGCAAACCGACCGGAGCTGATGGGATGGGAGTCGACTTGTTGGACAGATGGGGGTCGTAGTTTGGGGTAGGAATGCGCTCAGTGTACTGGTTGGGATAGGGTGGTTGATGTTGAGGTTGAGGAGGAGGAGGCATGGGCTGCGACGATACGGGGACCGGCTTTTGGAACATCTCCAGATCCAAAATGTCGGAGCCCTTGAATTCAAGCCTATCTCTGCACACACCGGTGTTCAAAAAGCAGACTAGCGTGAGTTAGCAATGCAGATATGAATGAACGTGAAAAATTGGCAGTTCTTACCATCGCTGAGAGTGAGCTGGCCGTTGACCACGTCTGTAACCAGTCCCGTGACAGTAGAGCCACCTGCCAGGGACACCTTGACCGTGAGTCCCTTAAATTGAGCGGCCATGAGAACGAGTGCGTAGTTGCAATGGGTGTTGAATGGAGGAAGAGCAGAAAATCGAGCTTTAGGAAGAGCAACGCGCGGCTTACGTACTGAGACAACGAATGCTGAGTAAGGTGCTGCTACTATTGTCTTTTTAAAGTTTGCCTGGTCTGGTGCAGGCCAACTCGAAAATATTTGAACTTATCGCCATTGTCTCAACTGGCCGTGACTTTTTACAGACCAGAACGCGACGGAGAGATTCACCGTTTGCCACAGTCCAGAGACTGACAATTCTAGTAGCCTTGCGCGCTGCATTGTGAATTTCCATTTGGTGCAGAGCTTTGCTGATTGCGTACCTATCTTTGCATCATATCCCGGTCATTTTAGTGCATCGGATGGATCCACCAGGACGCTGAAAACGACAAGCTTTTTATTTCACATCGGCTCCACGACTCGGAATGGGCGGCTGTTGCAGTACCAGCGCTAAGAGCATAGAGCCTGCTCCGTCCTTACGCGACGAGGAAGGCGAGGCGCTCGCGTTCTTCCTTCACTACCTCGAAAGCGTGAGTACTTTTCTGGCATGCAATATCGCAAAATGTAACTAACTTTTCTTTCAAGCGCGGTAATCCCGATATTGAATTTTTTGACGACGATATTTTAACAGCTTTGATTATCCTCATTGCTTCAAACAATGTAGAGCTCCAGCGGCTTGTCGCAATCACATTTGCAGAAATTACCGAGAAATGGGTCGACCCAGTACCCTTTGAAACCATGGAACCGATTATATACTTGATGCAAAATCCAGACGTCGAAGTACAGCGCGCGGCAGGTGCAGCTCTCAGCAATTTAGCAGTCAACGATGACAACAAGAAACTTATCATGGAAATGAATGGTCTGGAACCATTGATACAGCAAATGCAATCACTCAATGTCGAGGTTCAGTGTAACGCGGTGGGCTGTATGACAAACTTGGCAACTCATGAAGATAACAAGATTAAAATCGCCATGTCGGGTGCTTTGGTACCGCTGACCAAACTGGCGACTTCAAAGGATATTCGTGTTCAGCGAAATGCTACGGGAGCGCTTTTGAACATGACACACTTGAACGAGAACAGAGCTGCGCTCGTACAAGCAGGCGCAATTCCTGTTTTGGTGTCGTTATTATCTTCCACCGATTCCGACGTTCAGTATTATTGTGCAACGGCGCTTTCAAACATTGCAGTGGACCCAGAAAACAGGGAATTATTTTCTAATACCGAACCCCAAATCGTATCGAACTTTGTCAACTTGGTCAAGAACTCATCTAGTCCTCGTGTGAGGTGCCAAGCAGTGCTGGCGTTGCGCAATCTGGCATCCGATCCCAGCTATCAGGAGGAAGTAGTTCGGTGTGGTGGCCTTGTTCAACTCCTGGACCTGCTCAAATCTGAGCAAGAGGCCCTTGTAGTTGCTGCCGCCGCTTGCTTGCGAAACGTGTCAATCCACCAGTCAAACGAAACGGAGATTGTCAAGACTGGGTTTCTCAAACCTCTCGTCGACTTGCTGGGCAAGTTTGACAACGAAGAGATTGACTGCCATACTGTGTCAACACTTCGAAACTTGGCCGCACCGTCAGACTCGAATAAACGTGCCATTGTTGAAGCTGGCGTTGTGCAAAAATGCAAGAAGAATATCTTGACTGCCTCTGAGGTTGTGCAAAGTGAAATGACTGCTTGCCTTGCGGTATTGGCTCTCGATAATGAACTGAAACCAGTCTTGTTCGAGCTGGGCATTGTTGAAGCTCTGCTACCCCTGACGCACTCTGAGAATATAGAAATCCAGGGCAACAGCGCCGCTGCTTTGAGCAACCTTAGCTCCAAAGTAAGCAACTACGACCCCATCATTGTTGCTTGGAGCGAACCCTTTGGTGGCGTTGAGGGATTCCTCACTTCTTTCCTGCAAAGCAACGAAACCACCTTTGAGCACATTTCCATGTGGATGATTCTGCAGCTACTCGACTCTGGCGACAAGCGGCTTTACAATTTGATCCTGGCAAGCCCCGAGCTCGTAAACGGCATTAAAGCGATTGCAGAGAGCACGAATCGGCCAGAGAACCACGACGACTCGTTAGTTTCAAACAAGACGGTCTTGGCTTTGGCGGAAAATATTCTGGGCCGGTTTGAGCAGAAATAAAGGGCAATACCGGATTTGCAAACACAAAGCATTAAAACATATTTATTTTTGGTTCACTCCAACAAACAATGTAGATAAGAGACATGGCAATTACATTACTTTTCATGAAGCGGAAAGGCATTGGTTCCATGCAACCGGACCGCCACGGGGTTTGGACTAACATGGAGACAGAATGCCGGGACAAAGTTACCAGGGGACTCAGGGCTTTGCCACTGCAATTACCGATACCATATTTTTCTTGTTCTTTATTTTCTTAAGCTCGTATGACAGTACGGCAAAACTCCATGCCTAATCCTTCTCCCGAAATGAACAAAACAATACCCCAGTTTTGGATTCTTACAATACAATGCAATAACTACTCACAATCAATTGTTCTAGTACAAGTGCCTATTCAAGCGTTTTTATTCATGTTTTTTTTTTTTTTTCTCTTTCCACAATTTTGAACAATAGCATTGTTTTTATTTATACCCGGGTTCGCATTGTTTGGAATTCTTGGAACGGAGCTGGTTACTGAATTTGGATAAGACGGGGACGTTGAACAAAGTCGGACTTTAATGCGCTCGTTGGGCTGTTCAATTGCAAGCCCGGGCGGAAGGTGAACAGCATTCAAGGGCTAAGGATGATGAATGTTGTGATTGATGCATTAGTATTGTAACTGGCTCGTCTACAACTTGACTGCAATGTCTCTTTAATTTTCATTTAGATACTACAAGTTTTCGTTTCATTCTTACTCGTCTGCATAACACTCCTTCAACTTCAGAAAGAAAAATAAAATAGAAATGAGAAAAAAAAAAGTGAAATAAATTAATATTACTTGAAACAACAAGAGCCTTTGAAACTTTTTCGCATGGATGTTCCTTCTTTCTGTCCCGGGTCCCAAGTCAAACGCCGGCAAAAAGCAAAAAGCAAAGCAAGCAAACTTGTTTGCGTCGCAGTACTGATTGTAAAACGTCCGCTAAAATCCACTTCATGCAACAAGTCGGGGTGTGCACCTGACCTGGTGATAAACACCAACTAGGAAAGAAAATCAACTCAAGAGATTCGAAATGCTAATCTTCTGGCCGTCTTGCGGCCCACCGACCGTTGCCGTTGCTGGCGCCGCCGAGCTACCAGCACCAGCACCAACACCAGTGCTGCTGTTGTACATGTCCTTGATTCCGGGGAGCTGCTGGTCGTGGCTGCTGGCGCTGCTGCTGCGGCGCGCACTGCTCACGCTCGTGTTGCGGCCGCCCCAGGACTCAATGACCTCGGACGGTGGCCGCGAGCTGTCTGTCAGCGCAGGTGCCCCCGGTGGTGCGGTGCTAGCGGTCACGCTCGGCCGCTTTCCAAACAGGTTCTGGTTGAACCCGGTGAACCCGTTGGTGGGGCCGTTGACATTTCCTGGTTTGGCGGAGGAAGCGGACAAAGGCGGAGGGGTGAAGGAGTGGGCCGGGGGTTGGTGGGGCGGTTGAGACTGGTCGTAGGCAGATACGCTAGCAAGGGCAGAAGCCGCAGGGAGCGTCAAGAGTGTAGGAGCAGGCGGTGAGTTTGACAACGCAACAGGCGGAAGCACCGGCGTGTGTTGTTGCTGCTGCTGCTGCTGCTGTTGCTGGTGGAGAGGCACGTCGGGGACGGCATACGAGTTGCGGCGCGAGTTGGACGCGCTGTTGAGTGAGTACTTGAACAGCGACGCCGACGCGCCCGACAAGGGGTCCTCCGTATCCGAAGCCGACGACGAAATACCGCCGTCGACCGAGTTGGTGCGGGACTTGTACCCGTTGGATAGAATGTTGGCGGTCGACGAGCGGCGGAACGGTGAGCTGAAGCGGTCGTCGCCGGTGGCGGTGGGGTAAGGGGCGATGGATGAACGTTTGTGGATGGATGTCTGCAAAAACGATGAGCGCGAGCTCCTGCGGGCAAACCGGTGGTCCGAGGCCACACCCGGTTCCTGGATAGGGGGTAGTGTAAAGTTTTCTGACGAGGACGTCGGCGGTTGTGGTTGATGGGGATCACCAGCGGCGTCTTGCTTTTGACGCGGATCGACATTGGTTGCGACTTGGGTGGTAGACGATTTTCTAAAGCCAGACGAGTCGGAGGTGTAAGCCGAGTTGAACACGACGCCTTTTGGCCTGCTGTCGTCGAAAGAGGGTTGGGAGTTTGTGACGGGGTTGCTGGCCAAGGGGCTGCTGTGGTGGTTTGGTGCAGAGTAAATGTTGGGCATGGAGACTCTGTGATGGAGCGGGTGCTGCTGAGGAGGGACATGGTGATGGTGTGGTGGAGGAGGTGGTTGATGGTGAGGGTGGTGGTATGGATCGTACGGCCCTCCCTGCGAAGGTGGGTAGGTAGGCCCTGACTGCATGCTGGGCGGTGCGTGTGGCCCGTGTGGCCCGTCTTGAGGCCCCATGGAATAGCCTGGGTTTAACAGCGGTGCCGAGGGCGGCATTTGGTTTGAAGGAGGGTGAGGGGGTGGATACTGCGGCATAAAGGGAGGTCTTGCAGCATGATGAGGACCAGGAGGAGCAGGCGCCTGTTGCTGGTGCTGGTGCAGTTGTTGTTGATGGTGGTGCTGGGAGTATCCTGTTCTACTGGGCTCGACCTCAGAGGCCGACTTGGCGTGGCCCATGGCAGGGGCGCTGCCGTTGGCGGAGACGGCGGAGCTACGGCGCCTGCGGTTGGCGCCTCCATTCCACCAGTTTTTCACAGAGTTGTCTGAGCGGCCGTTGAGATGGCGGGCAATCTCTGCCCATTTCTTGCCGTACTGGGCCACGAGCTGCTCAATGTAGGCACCTTCCTCCTCGGTGATGGGGGCGTGGTTGAGCGAGCGCTTGAGGTTTTGGTGGTATCGTTCGCGGCACTGCTTGGGTGTCCTCGTGGTGAGCATTTGCGAGATGCGGACCCAGTTGGTGGCGCCGTGGTCCTCAATGAGGGAGAGCAGCTTGGTGTCCTCGCCCGAGGACCAGGGCCCCCGGCGAGGCTGCTGGGTAGTTGTGGACGCCGTTTTGACGGGAGGTGGAGAGCGTGGACGTAAAGGCCGGGATAAACGGTGACCCTGGCCTAGAGTATGATGGGTATACGGCGATAAGTAGCGAGAGCTGGCGAAGAGCAGGTGGAAACAGCAGAACTTGGGCAAGTCGACGTGGACGCAAGAGTAGAGAAGGTGGAAAGGTTTACTCAAAGGCCTGAAAAGTCCAAAGCCAATTCAACAGAAAGGTAAAAAAGAAAAAAAAAAAAAAAGTGAAAAAAAAAACAATAACTAAAACGTGCGTGCCCAGACAAAGGAAATTAAAGAAATTAGAAGGAGCGTTTCCTGTTTGCACCGCGCACCGGCCCAGAACTGCTCGGCCTGCTGGAACAAGCCCGCGCTGTGACCAAAGTTTAAGAGCCGGCGCAGTAGCTACAGACTCAACCAGGAGCATGAACCGGCGCCGTTTCAGGCGTGCCAGTGGAGCGCTGGCTGGTGTTGTTGGGCTCTGTTCTGGCGCTGCCGTTTGGCGCCATCCATTTTGACAGCGCGGCCCAGGCCCCGTCGTGATTGAGTTTCTGCCCGTGGCTTGCGCGCCTTCTTGGACTTTGCTGGACTCGACGGGCGCCAAAGCTGCCTGCGAGTTCTCCACACGCCTGGTCTTGCTACTTAGCGGCCCGTTCCGAGCGCCTTCTTCCAAGTTGCCTGCCCCGGCGCGCCGTTGCTGCTGGTCCCGAACCGTGCCTGTTCCGGTGCGTGCCCGTGCGGAATGTCAAATTTTTGACTTTTTTTTTTTATTTTTTTTATTTTTTGACAGGCGGCGGCGAAATCAGTACCGGAAAAAAGCAAAAATGATACGAAATTCACCTGAAAAAAAGAAAAAACTCCCCGAATATTTCCATCGTTGGATCGATGTCAAAGCTTCAAACGGCCGCTGAAACCGCCCATGGAGACTCCCGCCCAGTCCGGGTTCTTCCTTCTTGCAAGGATTGATCCATGGCCGCAAAGCACTACAAAGGGTTATTGCCAGAGGACTTGATTGCGCACAAGCCACCTGAGCAGCCAGTGCCGTCAAGAAACGCAAGCAACCTACGCGCAGTTCATACCTGCCTACTAAACCCATTTACGTCATGATACTCACGATACTCTGAATACTCTTGCAACAATCATGTATTCTTTACCTAGCAAGCACTGATCACCATCATCGTCGTTCTTCACGGCAGCCACTTAAAAGTCGTCGTCGTCGTGGCCGTGATCGAATAAATAGTTGGCCGCAAGCTCCTCGTTCTTGTCGCACGCAAAGTAGGCCTGGATGACAATGTTGCGGTCAAACCCAAGGTCAATCAGCCGTTGAATGGCCTGGTTCTCCTCCTCGGTCACGGCAATGCGCGTCGCGCCGGGGGGAGGACCACCGGCACCAGCACCACCGGCACCAGCCTCGCCCTCGGCTCCACCGTAAAGACCCTCGTCGCCTTCACCCTCACCCATGGCATCGTCGCCCTGCACGTCGCCAACCTCGTCCTCGAGCATTTGCACAAAGGCACTGGTATTCGACGTAATCAGCTGCGCAAGGCGGGGGTCTGTGCTAATGAGCTCTTGCAAAATGGGCTCGAGCATTTCTGGCTGTTGGCGCACAATGTCGCGCATGTTTTGAAACTGTGCACTGGCGCGCAGGGCCTCCAAGTCAATGCTGGGCACGCCGGCACCCTCTCTGCGGGCACCCGCGTCAGGCTGGTTGGCAGCAGCGGCAGCGGCCTCAAACAAGTTGACGTGCTCATTGTCCTCGTCGTCGTCGTTGTTGCCGTGAGCCTCAACAGCGGCCTCAGCACCCTCGGCCTCAGCACCCTCGGCCTCAGCACCAGTGGTCTCTTGGCCACCAGCAGCAGCCGCAGCAGCGGGCTGTTGCTGAGACTCGGGAATTCCGTTCAAAAGATAGTCAACGGCTCTGTCGGGGTTGTTGAAAGCAGCGCGCATGGCAGCCTCTACTTGATCTCTTGGGTAGCCCATCTCAAGCATACTGTTGACAGCAGTCTCTCTGGCGTTACCAACGGCAAAGGCAGAGGGGTCGTTGAAAGAAGGTGTGGCGGGGGTCTCGGTGCTGGTGGGCTCGGAGGTTCTCACTGGGGCGGCAGGAGTAGCGGGAACAGCTGACTGGCCACCAGGCGTGGCAGGCACAACCGCAGCTGAAGAGGAAGTAGCGCTCGAGGCCTCAGCGGTCTCCTTCTTTGCAGGAGCCTTCTTGGGCTTGGTCACCATGCAGATAATAAAACCCTTCTCGGTGATGTTGTAAGATTCAATGGTGTTTTCGTCGTTGAGAATTCGGCCTTGTTGCAAGACGGTTAGTATGTGTTCTCAGCACCCACAAACTGGGTTATTCAAACTCACCTGAGAAAATCAGCTTCTGTTGCGAAGGCTCCCATCCTTGGAGCTCTCCATTGAGCTGTTTTAACTTGAGCACCTGTGGAAATTTTGAGTTAGAATTTGTCGAAAATAAAGCATTTGCCGACGCGCTTACAGTCTCGCTTGGATCAATTTCAATTGTCCATTTGCCTTGCTTGAAGTCCTTCAAAGTAACCTGCATTGTGGCGATATATATTATCAATCAATGAATCGTGTGTATATCCGCGCTCGAAACTGACGAGTATCTTTTTCACCGGCTTGGATCAGAAAGAAAGAAGAAGAAGAAAAAATTTGGAGTGGCGTTGAGGTTGGATGGAAAGCGTGCTTGTTTGGTTTTCTTTTACTTTTCCAACGTTTCAAGCAGGTTGGAAATCGGTGGAACAAGGGTTACCCTCTTGCGCCATGCTTCAACAACAACAACATGTGCGAAGAAAGCGCGCGCAAAATACAATCAGTACAAATTCTCATTAAAAAGGTCTATTATATAAAGTGTATACGTCTCTAAGTCATGGTGACAATCTCCTCGGCAGAGGTAGGGTGGATTGCCACAACGTTGTCAAAATCAGCCTTGGTAGCTCCCATCTTGATGGCAGCGCCAAAGCCTTGCAAGATCTCGGCAGAGTCGTCACCAACAAGGTGGAGGCCAACAACCTTCTCCTCGGGGCCAGTAACAATGATCTTGTAGACAGTGGGCTCCTTCTCTTCGGGCTCCATGAGAGCATAGTACATGCTAGTGAACTTGCTCTGGTACACCTTGATGTTGTCAGCACCAAACTTCTCCTTGGCGTCGGTCTCGCTCAAACCGATCGAGCCGGCCTCGGGGTGGGAAAAGATAACACTGGGGACATTGGTGTAATCAAGCTTGTCGGACTTGAACTTTTCAGGGCCAAACAAACGGTTGGACAGCTTGCGTCCGGCAGCAATGGCAACAGGAGTCAGCTCGACGTTGCCAATAATGTCACCGACAGAGAAAATGTTGGGGACAGAGGTGTTTTGATACTCGTCAACAATGATCTGGCCCTTCTCGTCGGTCTTGACGCCGACCTTGTCAATGTTGAGCAAGTCGCCAAGAGGTCTGCGACCGATGGTCCAGATAAGAGTATCAACAACAACCGAACCAGAGCCACTCTCGTCCTCGTATGCAATCTTGAGCTGGCCGTTCTCGAGCTTTTCAATCTTCTCAAAAGGCTTACTCTTCTTGTGGACGTGGACGCCGTGCTTGACGTAAGTGTCGGTGATGGTGTGCTGAATGACCTCGTCAAAGGATCTGAGAACAGTCTCGCCTCTGATGAACAAGTGAGACTCACTGCCCAAACCGTTGAAAACACCAGAGAGCTCAACGCCAATGTAACCAGCGCCGACAACGGCAACCTTCTTGGGCTGGGTCTCGAGCTCAAAGAAGCCATCAGAGGTGATACCGTACTCGGCACCAGGGATGTGAGAGGGGATCTTGGGGGCACCACCAGTGGCAATCAAGATCTTGTCGGCAGTGTAGCGTTTCGTCTTGGCGCCGTCAATGGGTTCGTTGAGAGCAACCTCGACAGTGTTGGCATCGACAAAGGAGCCCCAGCCGGCAACGTAAACAACACCCTCCTTCTCGAGGTTGCGTTCGTAAATGCCATTGAGTCTCTTGATGTAAGCGTCACGCTTCACCTTGAAACCGGCCCAATCAAAAGTGTTGGCCAATGAAGCGTCGACATCGAAACCGTAGCTTTTGGCTTCTCTGATGTGCTTGGCAGCCTCACTGGCTGCCCACATGACCTTCTTGGGGACACATCCGACGTTGACACAGGTGCCACCGAGGGCTTTGCCCTCAATCAAAAGGACTTTGGCGCCGTACTTGGCGGCACGGCGGGCAGAGGCCACGCCACCGGAACCACCGCCAATGACGAGGTAATCGTAGTGGGTTTCTTCAGAGGATGTAGGAGCCATTGTAGATAATTGTCTGTTGATTTGACTGAGTCGAGTAGAAGCAACAGGTGCTGAGCGGGAGCTGGTAAGAGTTTGGGAAGGAATTGCGCTGAACTGGCGAGAATTTCTCGAAAAGGAGACGGAAGAGTAGTTGGACACCGAAATCGAAGAGATCGCAGAAAAGGCGCGTCGTCGAAGTGGGTTTATTGTGCGTGTAGATAGGGAAAACACTTTGGATGAATGCAAGACAAGAAGAAAGGGCGGTGCCTGGGGTTTTATAGAAGGAGGAAGAGAAGCAAGCGCCATTAGAAATGGGAGATTTTGAGATTTCAGGCATTTCTAATAAACTCAAAAAAGGCCCAGCCGGATTTCACCATTTCGCCTGCCTGTTTCGGAACAAGCAAACAGGCCAAACAGCGCTGCCAGTGCGCACGGCGAGGATTTTGACAGATGCAACGGTTTTGCATATTTCGTACCAATGCAAAGACCCGCAGACAGAGTGCAGGACGGTTGGAAGGCGTAGATGGCGGTGACAAGCACACGCCGCACACCAGACACTTATGGGAACTCTCTACTTCCATCGACATCCCAAGACGTACTTGATATTTGTGCCCGTGGATGACTGTAATCACAGACTTCGAACTACGAAGGAAACAGAACCTCTCGGGGCTTTGAGTCAGTCCGGACTCCGGAAGCTTCGGGGTCATGGCCGTTCTACAAAACCCGAACTAGACCGTTCAGCACTGACAAATGCTTTACTTGGGCAATACGAGCTCAGTTACGGGTTCCTGAAGCTCTGGAATAACAGCAACAGAAGTCTAATCTTTGCCAGTTAATAATACGAGTTTGCAGGCTTTGCCGTTACGAGGCTGATTTGTTCATCAAGCGCCAAGTCAAAAGTTCCCGAGGCCCGCGATTAGAAATTGCCAACGCTTCAGCTGGACCTAACCCACAGTATTTTGTAGGGCCTACGCTCGGTTTGGGTCAAAACCACCAAACCCACGGCCAACGCGCGAATCTAGAACCAACACGCACATTACACAGCCATAGCATTAATCATGACAGGAGATGTAGAAATGAGCGACGCGCCCGAGGCAGCAAGCAACGTGTCTGCACAGGAAAACCAAACGACAGAGACAGGTCCGGCCGACACCACCACAGATCAGCAAGCATCTAGCGCGCCTGCCCCAGAAACCGGCAACAACCAAGAAAACCAAGTCAAGTCTGAGCAAGACGCTGGCGAGTCCAACGAGCAAAAGGCACAATCTACTGACGTGGACATGGCAACGCATGGGAAAAGCCCGTCTGGTGCCGTTTCAGGCAGCACAGAGAATCAACAGAATAATGATAGTACAAAGCCCGAGACGGTAGAAAAGCCCGAAAAGCTGGAAGACTTGAATGTGGACGAAGACATTGACATGGAAGCCAAGGAGAAAAACACCGACGCTGAAGACGACGATGCCGGCGACGCTGCCGCTGGCGACCAAGGACCCAAGTCGCAACCACTCCCACAATTCACGCGTAAGGACAAGACATTACTAGAGTTCCTCAACTCCATGGACCAGTACGCGCCCATCATCCCCGACGCCGTCACTGATTTCTACCTCGCCAAGAGCGGGTTTGAGTCCAGCGACAGAAGAATAAAGCGGCTGCTGGCTTTGGCCACCCAGAAATTCATTTCCGATATCGCGTCGGACGCGTACCAGTACTCGCGTATCCGGTCCGCGTCCTCCATTTCCTCCTCGTCCAACCCGCAAGCCCGTGCCAAGGCCCTTGTGGCCGGCATGAATGGCAATGCCGCCAATGCCAACATGACGTCGGGACCCAATGCAGCTGGCCAGCAAGCCCAGCCAACGGCCGCGTCGGGAGTCAGCTCCAACAACCAAGGCAAACTCGTCTTGACCATGGAAGACCTTGGCAGTGCCCTTGCCGAGTACGGCCTCAACATCAAACGGCCCGATTTCTACCGATAATCACATTGTATTTATTTTATTTTTTCAATCTTCATTTTCCTTTTTTTAAATATTCTGTTATAAACTAATAATGACTCGACACAAACTACAATAAAAACTAAATCATGGGACGTAAATTCGTGAGAAGGACTTGACGTCGCGGCGGCAGCACACACAGCCCTTGAAGTCTTGGCCAGCAAGAGCCATGCGGCAGTCTTCACATACGCAGAGGCATCGGCAAGGCCAAAGAATGACTTGACGCGGGCTGCATTGGCAAACCACACAAAGAGTTTCTCTGACTTCGTCGTCAGCTACAAACTTGCGTCGTTTGGCTTCAACCATATGCAACAGCGGTTTGGACTCGTCCCATGTACGCTGCTTGAACTGAGAGCGGGTCACTGGGCGTCGGACTTGCGGTGCAGAGCCCTGAGTGCCATCGTCCAAATGCGAAATCAACAACCTTCGCTGTTCAATTTCGGATGGTGATTGCGGAGACAAAAGCGAAAGAAGTGCTTGAGGAGTAGGCATGAGCAGGTCGTAGAGCTCGCCAAGCGTGGATTTGGCCCTTTCTTCAGAGCTTCTCGCACCACGGGAAAACAAATCTCGTTGTTGCGACACATGTGAAATGTAGTTGTTTGAACGACTCAAGTTGGAACCGCCTTCATAGTCACTTTCATACTCAAGCCCTTCTTCATCTGTTGAGTAGCCATCTTCAGATTCTTCAACATAATCTTGCGAAGCGTCAATGTCAGGAATCAGTTCGCCCCAAAGTAACTTTTGGTACCCAGAAGTGTTGGACTCGTCATCCAACTGAGAGTAAATCACACTGGTTACCAATTCATCTCTTTTCTGGACAAAAGAAGCACACTCATCAGCAAACTTTTTGTTTCTCTTGCTAACGAAAAGGCGGCCAATGCCATTTGTCCAAAAGATTTTCACCATGAGGAAAAACGCAATTGTGGCCAAGAACTGAAGCATTTTTAGAACTGTCAAAAAGCGAAACAGTAAAGAAAAGCGCCTATTTTTTGCATCATTTTCATCCGTTCTATCAACAGGTTGTGCCAAATCAGGTGGCAGGGGGGTTTCATTGCCATATGGAGACAAATCAGAGCCCTTTGATAGACTGTTGATATATTCTGGACTCGCATGCAAAAGAGATGGGTAGAGGCGAGTAGAATAAGAAGTAGGGGCATGAGCTTCTGGTTCTTCAACCTTGACACCTTCAATCCACAAGAACTTTGGTTGCTTGATGCGGGCGGTTTCCTTGTTAAAGGTAGCCTGTGACGTGGTAGTCAATGCAACAACGCCGATTTTGAATAATGTACTGTAGAAATCATCCTTCAATGAAATGTTGACGTGTTTCCACGACGTCATGAGATTACCTGAACCTCCAGTCACAAAGGACGCAAGGCCATAAATAGCCACACACATGGCAATAATCACGGCAAGAGCGAGTTGAGGCAGGTAGCCAACGATGCAAACGGTGGGGAAATTGTGTACTCTGCCATCAAACACGGACCATCCAAAGTATCCCAAAAAGACACACCCAAACATTGTGGACGGAATGAGTCTATAATTGTAAAAGTTGAAAGCTCCAAATATGTGGAGAGTGAGTAAAGATAATGCAGAGGTGATGTAGACCACAAGAACCTCGATAGGCAGTTTGGATGAAGACTGTGCCTCTTGGAAGGCCATGGAGTATTCAAACAAAGTCATGCCAGTCTCAGAGCGCGGGCTCTGGCCTTGTACAACGCTAGAAAAGGTTTCAATAAAATGGCCAAGGCAAATAGCCCAGTAGAGGTTCCACAGAACTGCTGGAGACGGGCAGGTCTCCGTTTCAAAGTAAGAGGGAACATAATTGGCCAGTGGCGAGTTTGTACATTTGACCGCACTAATGAGGAGAGAAGTGCGAGTGGCCAAAAAATAAATGGCAACAGCTCGCAGTATCAGCCTGTTGTAAAAGGATATGGCTTGCGGCTGCCGCGTCGTTGCAAAAGCCACAGTCCGGTCCAGCAGGATTGCCATGCAGATACAAAGCACTGCAAACGGCGAGACCAAGTAAGAAATGAGCGATCCCAGTTTGGGATCTTGAATATCTGTCTCGGCCGTTTGCTGAGCTATTGCGGAAACGAGCGATTTGAATATCCGCTTAAACACGAAATCAGTCGATGCCACGGTTCCATTAACGGTCGCGTTTGTGGGAGGCGACGGCAAAGCCGACGAACGAAAGGAGCTCATTAGTGTTGCGAAAAAGCCAGAGGCCGGGATAAATGAAACTAGTTTGGAAGAGCTGTCAGAAAAGCTTCCAGGCGGAGTAGTATTGGCTTCAACAGTGCGCAGCGACTCAGCTACAGACTCAAATTGGCTGGATTCTTCGTATGGCGTAGCTGCTTCAAAAGGGAGGCTGTAGTCTGTCGGGGTGGGCTCGTTGTAGTTAAAAGTCGACTCGCTGTGTCTCTGGTCAGCGACTACTGTACTGTAATCATGAATATCGACGGAGGGGGTGGATGAGTAAACGAGGTATATGGGGTCCACAAACTCCATGCTATTGCTGTAGGACACCTCGACTTGCAACTGCGCGATAGGAAAATGGACAGAGGAGGTCTCGTGCGCTGCGTCGTCCGAACCTTCAAATAGTGTGGAGAAAGTTATCGGCGTTGGGGCTGCTCATTACAAGACGGATGGAACAAGATTACCCTTGCTTAGATAATGATTTATGTAACTAACGCGGGCTTTTGGGGTTGATCCTTCCAGCAAGTTCGACAAGAAGCTGGATCAAATAACAAACAACAACAAGTTACTGAAGGATCTTAAACCTCTCCATCTATTCACCGATTTTCAAATTTCGACACACAAAACAAATACACAATGGTAGTCGATTATTCGAAGTGGGACAAGCTTGAACTGTCCGATGATTCCGACATTGAAGGTATGTTTACCCACGTCTACAAGCTTTTGCGTGTCTAACAATTGCAGTGCACCCCAATGTGGACAAGAAGTCTTTCATCAAATGGAAGCAGAGAGATATTCATGAGAAGAGAGAGCAGATGAAGTACAATTTGATCCGGCTAGAGTCTAACAACGAGACGAACGTTGAATTGATTGCCCGCGTCAAGCGACTCCTAGCAGCGGCCGAGCAGGATCCAGCCAAGTACTTTGCCGATGCCGAATTGTCCGTCAAGGTCGCCACTGGTGACTCGAAAAAGGAGAAGCCTGAGCTTAACCCTCAAGCTCCTCCTTACAAGATCATGATTGAAAGTCTTGTAGAACAAATCATCACCAAGACCAGCGACAAACCTTCTGGCGAGCGCAATGTTTTTTTCATTGCAGAGATTAAGCAGCATTTGGAAAAGCTCGAGAAAATGCTTGCTGACGACACTGTGGAGTACCACAAGCTGGTCGAAGAGCGAAGCAGGCACATTCTGTCTGAAGACATCCACACTGGCTTTGACTCCACCATGATCAACAAGAACGTAGACAAGGAGCCTGTACCCCCTCCTTCTTCATCAAAATCTACATCCAAGACCGTTGAAACTACAGAAGTGCTAAACCCCAATGCTGTCGCCAAACCTGCAGCGACCGAAGAAGAAGACCCAGACGAGGTCAAGGCATCACCCGACGCCCTTGAGTTTGGCAAGATCAAGCGCGGCAACTACGAAGCGGCAAGAAACTTCATGGTTCAGCACCCCTGGATTGTTTCTGAGAAGGAAAAGGACGGTCTTGTTATGGAAGCTTTCCAGCGCCAGCTCGATGGCAAGACCGCTGAAATGGAACAATTGGTGCACAATGCGCTTCTTCTCCAGTACTGTGCCACTCTGGGTCGTGACGGTATCAACATGTTTTTCAGCCGAATCAGCCAGGTCACACATCCTGCCAATGAAGCGTTCTTGAAGGACGTCAAGTTTACGACCGACCACATTAAGGAACGGTGCAAGGTTCTCAAGGAGAATGAAAAGAAGCAGGAAGAGGGTGAGGACGTTGAGCAGATCCAGCTTTACTCTGTGGACCCCAACACTGAAATCACCGTCAATGTCCCACCCGAGGACAGTGAAGACCCCGCTGTCCAAGAGGCACGCCGTCTCTTTGAGCAGCTCGATGTCCGACTCCGTGAAGCCGCGGCCACCAAGTCCCTCGAAGCCATCAACAAGGTCCTTGCCGACATGAGCGTCCCCGAGGCCGAGGATGCAGTCAAGCACCTCGACCTTGCCGGCGTCCTTAGCGTTGAAGAGAAGATCTACGATGCCACCAAGTGGGAGGAGGAGAAGCGCCAGAAGCTGGCCAAAGGTGAGTTCAGCGAGGATCTGTTGAAGGAGGCCGAGGCGAAACGGGCAGCGGCCAACTCGGACGAGATCACCGAGGTCGAAGAGCCCAAGCCCGTTGCTGGTCAGCCATCCCAGTCGACCATTGACGAGGTTGATTAAGTAATTGGTGTAGTTATCGCCTGTTGTACCACTTCAATGTATTCAAAACAGCTCATTTCCAAATTGATCACGGTTTCATGAAAGGTAACTGTGGCTTAGTCCAGTTGTCGTTACTTGGTGTTTCGCCAACTCTCATCGCTAGAGTTGAGCTTTTGTTTTCCACTACGTCATTGCATCACGTGCTCTGAATCCTAGCGTCTTTCTTTCCCAATTAGGCAAGCGTACCTTAGGTACCGTCCGCGGCTGAGCTGCCAACCCCAAGTCTTACGTGGTTTTGAACCTTTGCACTTGCTTCGTTCCCTCCATCGTTTGCTCACGTTGGGTGCTTGAATTAACTGCAAATTATCCTGTTAATGTGCGTTGTAAACTTTGTAAAGTACTTGGAATATAGTTTACTGGTTTATCGTAAAAACGTGAGGCTGTGACGCCAGACCGTTGCGGTGAGACCCTGAGTCAGAGCTCTTTCCCACCGTCTAAGCAACGTGGAGAATCTATATAAGTAGCAGCCAGGGTCCTCCGTTATCATATATCAAACCCACAGAAATTACTATCCTACATACACAAGCAAATCAAAATCATCATCATGGGCAAACTACGATCTCTTTTCGGCTGCTGCTGTTTCAGCTCGTCCAAGGACGCTGGGCCCGACGTGCCCATCTACTTCCCCAACTATAGGGAAACAGACGTCGAGGTGGCCATGCCCGGCGGGTCCCGCAACGTGCCCATTCACATCAGCTACAAAGTCAAGGGCACGCGCAAAAAGAACCCCATGGATCCTCCACCACCCCAGTTCAGCCAGCCTCCACCATACCTTGATGCTGCACGCAGAGGGCCCGGCCAAAGTCTTGAGCGGCCGATTGCGATTTACTCGCACACGGATGAGCTGTCGATGGGCATGATCGAGGTGTACCCAACGGTCCTCGCCAACTACGAAGTTTATGAAGAGGACTGGGCGCGGTTTGTCGAGGACATTGTCTGCGTCGCCAAACGCATCCCTGTGCGCCGCCAGCTCATGGCCGGCGTCAACCTCAACGCCGAGTCCTACAACTACAATTTATACAAGTTCCTCATGAAAAAGTACGGCCGCATGCAGTACCCGCTCATCAAGGACCTTGTCGCGGCTTGGAACAGGCAGTTCTTCAATTTGCGTGGTTTGCACGTCTTGTTTGAAACGCCCGAGGAGCAGTGGGACGTAAGGACTGTGCAAGACCCCGGGTACGTGCGGCCCAAGAAACGCACAGAGTGGAGCGGCGTGGGCAAGAACCAGTGCAAGGTCATTACCGAGGACAAGGTGAGGCTGGTCATTACCCCGGTGGAGATGGGGCCCCCGAGGTATACCAGTGGGGCAGCGGGTGCCAGCGCTGGTGCCAGTGCCAGTGGGAGTGAAAAGGCTGAGTATACACATGAAGACGAAAAGGCCGTGGCATAAGGACTCGAGTAAGATCGAATTTTATACAGCGTAATGAATTAATGGTAACTATTTATTGAACACTTTGGCAAGTCGGTATTGAATCGTGAGATTGATGGTTGGCAGACGCTTTCGTAGTCTACCAATGCTGTGCTTCTCTGCACAGAAGAACACGGAACAAACCGTGTCCAACCAAAACCTTTTCAAGAACCCGGCCGATCAACTTACTCAATCCCGTCGATTTGTGGTGGTGATCAAACCGGAACCAGCTCCATGGGTTCAAATGATCGTCTTGTAGTTGAGTTGCTTGGCTGTGTGCTGAGTGTAACTGCTCTAGTTAGCAATCCATCAGATGTATCCAGTTGAATGACTGGTTGAGCACGGCGTTTCGTTGTTGCACGTACTAAACATACGTTCTGTACACTATCGATGTATTGTCATCGTACGATTGCAGGTGTAGGCTAGGCCAGGCGGCGGTTGCAGCAGTAGGGAGAGACCAGATGGGGCTTGGACTGGGTGTTTGACCAGTATCGGGATGGTCATGGACAGTGCTGCCGATGCGGCTGGATTGACGTTGGCGTTGCCAGTGATCGTGGAAGATGTCCAGGGTGACTGCCATTTGGCTGCGCTTGTGGTTTTTGTCCTTCTCCTTCTTGGCTTGCGTTGGCTTTTTCGTGTCTCTGACCCTTTTTC
>JAJMHN010000103.1:0-47638 GCA_030566025.1 Geotrichum cucujoidarum
CATTATTTGTAACGTGCAAGTGTGCAACCCATTGGTTGTGCTAAATGGGCAGCTCCGAAAGGTGATGGGCACGGGACGAAACCGACCAAGAAAACAGCCGGAAGCCATCTCATGAAACGTCAACCCCCAAGGCGTGAAAATGGATACTAGTCGAGATCATGTGTGCAAATTAGGCAGAAATATCAGGATCAATAAATCGTCCTGTGTGCAAGAAAAAGTTGGGAATTAACAACCAGTTGCTGGGAATATGGACTTGTGTGTATTGTTATCGCGGCTTGTTATCACTGGACTGGTATGGCTTCATCAATGTCTTTGAAACAAGCAAGAATTTCCGGGAAATACGGAGGTAATCATGTGTTGAGCACATAAATGCAGGACATGATCTTGTATTTTCCAAGATCTTAGGGTCCTTCAAGACGGGGTCCATACAAGGGGGGCCGTATCGACGGGCCTAAACCACGCGGTGGAAACGAGCGTTGTACATGTCAATGCACCAGAGTACATCAGCTATGATTGTTGAAACGTTCAAACACTTGTTCCAGGAGCTGGCCGGGCAAAAGACCTTTGCTCTTGCAACTGATTTGGATATCCCTCAGTTTTCGTGTAAAGTGTATTAAGCATGATTGTGCCTGAGTATTGCAGGTGGTCAAATGGGTTGGCCGTAGCGAACATGTCTGGTGCAGTCCTCGTTAGCAGGAAGCACAAGCGTATGCCCACCCGCCAGCAGCAAGAGGCCATTGCATTTGTGTCGCAGTGCTCGCCACAAAGCAGACTCGGGCAAACCACGCTAACTCGTGATTCAGCATCTCGGCTGGCTAAACCGCGTTCTAAACCACAAATTTAAACTCGCCCAAGCCGGTTTGGCGCACCTGTCTCGATGCGCGCTCAGTTTTTGCGAGCCCAGCCCATTGTTGTATTTGCTTTTTTTCCGCGCTTTAGTTTTCTGCCGGAAAAAGCAATTCCGGCTTGAGCTATTATGTCGACATATCAACTTGCATCTTTCTCGGCCTTTTTTTTTTTCTTTTAATTCTTTTTTCTGTTCCAGGGCGACTTGTTTCCTCTTATCTACTTCTTTTTCTCTTCTCCACGGCCAAAACGCATGAGCGACCCTTACGGCTATCCTCTCAAGAAGTACGACTTTCGGCTCCAGGTCGCACAACAACCGACAAAAGCTCGTGCGACTGGATGGAGCTCCAAAGGTTCGTGAATAGACTGCAACTAGTTGAAAAACAAGTCCAACACGAAGAAATAAAAAGAATAAAAAGCAAAACTCCGTTCAATTTTTTTTTTCTAACCTCCAATCCTTTTAGCGGATTCCAGGCGACCTGTGGACCCTCCGCCGGTGCTCTCAATCCAGGTCACAGCCAATGACATTGAGATCACGCACGAAATCCCGAGCATGTTCCTCGTTCACGCCACGCTCCTTTCTCTCGACGACGAAAACGGATTGAATGCACACCCCACCAGCACCACGCAATGGACCGACGCCCACGAAAAGTCTAAAGGAGTACCGGCCCCGTCACGGCTAGCGGGGACCACTGTAGTCAGCTTAACCCACATTCGCAACCCGCCCCCTGGTCAGTTCTTCTTCATCCTCAATGACCTCTCCATCCGCCAAGAAGGCTTCTACAAACTCAAGTTCCGCGTCTTTGAGGTGCCCTACAGCCATTCCCGCGTCTACCTCCGAGGAGAGGTCGACTCCAGCGTCATCACCGTCTACTCGCCGAAAAACTTTCCCGGTTTGGGCACCTCTAGTAATCTCATCAAGGATCTTGCCAGCAAGGGCCACAAGGTGCGTGTAAGAAAGGAAAGCACTCTGCAAAAACGACGCAAGAGAGCTTCATCGACAGCAAGTAATTCAGAATCAACGCCAGCACATGCGACTGCGGCAACGCCAGTCAGCAACGTACACAAATCAAGCAACCACAAGAGACACGCTTCACAAAAGCGTGGCCTCAACGAACCGTCCAAATCACCTGGACCCGCGCTAATATCGCCCATGCACTCAAACATGACCAGCAGCGATTCCAGCCCAATGGTTGCACCTCCTTTGGTGGCTCTTTCGGAGGTGCCGCCCCAAGTACAAAAGCAACACCTGCATTCTAATATGCCGCTCCCGGAGCATCAGCATCACCAAAACATGCCCATAGATTATACAAACCCTGCTCAGGCAGCAGTGGCAGCAGCGGCGGCCGCTGGCTTGGTGTACTACCCGCCGCCCGGCGCGGCCGACAATCACCGAATGGGCTTTCTGCCGCCATCGGCTCCACACCAACTAAACACCCAGGCACTACCTCACCCGCGGCACCTTCCTGTGGGCATTGACACAACGACTCCTCCACACATGCTTCCACAACCGCCGGCGCAGTACTTTAATCCCTCGCCTTATATCCAACACCCTCAATTGTCCTCCTCGCATCAACCGGTCGGCCCGGCCCCCCTCCAGCAGCAGCAGCAATTCGACCCTGCCACTACAGCGTTCCAGTACGACATGAGTGCGCAACACGCAAATCAGCAACAGCATCATCAACAACAGCAAGCACAGCAGCAGCAGCAACAGCAGCAGAACCAACAACAACAACAACAACACCAACAGCAGCAGCAGGGTTTTGTTGCTTACCCGAATTCAGCCGGCAACATGTATTTCAAACTAGACCCATACTCGCATTTGAATCAACCACCGCAATAGAATAAGAATTAGACAAACAAAAGCAGGAAGAAGAACGAATAATAAAAGAGCATGCACGCGCCTGTGCTTGAATTCTTTTTGTCGTCGTTGGAATTTCTGCATCCGGTTATTTATTAATGGTTTTAGAGCTAATGAAGTTCGGCATTCTTTTTCATGAAGACGTATTGGCAATTTACGTCTTTCATCAATTGTCCAAAGATGATAAAAAACAAAATGTCAGGTTCTCGAGCACTTTGCTTCAATTCTCGTTCACCAAGTGTTGTTTCTGGTTTGCCAAGGGCTGTCTTGCTTTTATTATTATCAATTTTTTTTTTTTATCTTCTTTACATATTTTCCAACCCTGTCCCCGGTGTTCCCCTCTTTTTCCGTTACTTGTTCATGAAATCGATTTAGAATGTTAGCATAGAGATGAGTTTGTAAATGTAGTACGAATAGACGCCCAGTCGTACACGAGATTTAAAAGACCAGCCGAGATAATGTTTCAAAGGCGAGTGTTGGGTGTGTGTGTGTGTAGAAACATGTCATGGAAAAGTGGCAGATAAGCTAGGAGTATATACCACAAGTCATCTCGAGGCAACGGCCGTGCCAGCTCAGTAAACTCATTTGGGGCTCGTAAATTCCAAACAAGTTGTTTGGAAATAAGCTGCTAAACTAATAGAATACGGCACGCCATAACTGGAATGCGTAGTTTGTAAAACTTGTTTGGCCATCTCGCTGCTTTGAGCCAGAACGAGCAAGAGGCATGTGCCACTCTCACACAAGTATAAATTCTTAATGCTCCCCAACGCTTTGAGGCTTGCAATGCCGAATCTCTCCATATTGGGATTCCTAGTTAATGCAATTGCGAAATATTACCTTTTATAATAAAGCCTTTATCCGGAATGACAGCATAAAAAGTTTTACTTAGCCTTTGGCATGAAAAAAGTCTAATCCAGTGGCATGCACCCTTTGGCCCAGCCAATCAACCGAATAGAAAGAGCCCAGACCTTGTTAGCCAGCCAGCTGGTAACTTGGTCTGTTGAATCGGTAAATGTCGTTTAGCCCACAGTTATCTACCGAACCGATCAGGCACAGCGATGAAAGTGGATTTGGACGGGCTGCTTAGGGTTAGCTTTTTTGTTAAGTAGGTTGTGCATTGCGAAATGGTATCATAATTCTGAGACATAGTGAGATGTGAGGCACGCAAAAGGGTGAGACAACTGCTAGCTCTAACCAGACTTTAATTTTTTTTTTTCAACATCCATCGATGATCGAGATTGTTGTTGGCCTTTTTATTCTATGGAAGTAAACAGCAATATTGAAAAACTCAAGTCCTTCCATAGAGGCAAAGCTAGTTTGAAAGGTTCTATGAGTTAATGGCATTGAGTGGGCATACTTTTTGCTTTCATGCGTCAAGGACAAAATCATGCCTCCGGCGGGCAAAAATGAACAAGTGAAAGATCCATGTTGGTTTTGCATAAGAGCACCAATTAACCACGGCAACTAAAGCGTAGGATTATTGCGTCTGAGTAGACTCAGTAGGGAATGCTGGCAATTAGGCGAGCTCGACTCTTGCATGCTGTGAAAGTTTCTTGGTATTGCAAAACGCGCGTATCAACGGTCTCAAAGCAGTCGTGTGCAAATTCAAAGATACTGCATGAGAATATTGTTTTGCTTGTTTAGCGATTTCACCACAATAGTGTATACTTTAGACGCAGAGCCAAGCTTGGTGGTGTCTGTAGTGCCAATCTCGGGCCCAATCGACAGCCTTTGGAAATTTAAGACTTGAAGCTTGAGTCTTGAGACTTGCGACTTACGACTTACGATTTGGGACTTGTGACTTGGGCCTGTAAGCGAGTACCGGCGGGGCCATATCGCAGGAACTCGGGCAAGTAGCGCACGGTTCCCGCACACTTCTGCCCAAATGTTTCAGCAAGAAAGTCTCTTATTTTTAATTATCAATTCTGCTCCTTCTTCTGGATGCAACTTCGTGTAAGCACCGATCGGCCTGCTCTGGAAATAATCACTGTCACCATTTGCTCTTTTGGTAGCAGACAAAGAATAGTTTTGCTGCGCGTGTGAAAAGTTTCGCGTTGGTGACGGGCACCACCTTCAATCACCATGATCAACCATGTATCAATCATCTCGTTTTTGGCAGGTGCTTGGCTGACTAGCTGGTTAGTGATGGCCAGACTTTCGGCAGGCCTTGGACAGAGTTGGAGCCATCAACCCGCACTAAAACAGACCAAAGCGAGCTGTTTCGGGCACTCCACCAACCGCGACAAAGGTGTGTGATGTTTTTAGCTTTTCCAGAACTAGGTTTCAAGTAGAAAAAGCAATCATTAGCTGTTGGAAGACACGACGATGGCTGAGATGAGCTTTTTGGTTAGAGGAAGAACACATTGCTTAGTTGCTTGAGGAAATACGGCAGTATTTCCTCTTTATAAACCTTTCCTCCCAACCTGATTCCCTCATCATTTATTGATACCACGATCCCGAAGATCTACTATACAAACAACTATTTAATCTTAACAACCTTTGCACCTTCATTACAAGTGTTTCATACTTGACCAGTGGTTTCTTTGCTTTTAGACTTGGATGCCCGCATTAAACCCTAATGCCCAAATCTAAATATCACCACAAGGTGCACTGCGCCGTGAGACCTGCTCTACGCCTGCATGGCCCGTGGCTGGAAGTATGGCAAATGCTACCGTAAAAGACAAACAAGAGCTGGCGTCGGAACCTTAAACAGGAGTTTTTTTTTTTTTTTTTTTTTTTTTTTTTTTTTTTTTTTTTTTTTTTTTTTTTTTTCGTTCCTATTTCGCTCCGCCGATTGTGAAACCTTTCTTCATCCACTCAATCCCTGCAAGGACAAAACCTTCGACTCCTCCTTCTATAACTCAACACCCGCCTTGCCAGCAACTCTCCGTCTATTTCTTTTTCATTTTGCATCTTTCTTCATCCAGCACCAGACCTATTTATTTAAGCCTGCTTTGTTTCACCCCTCTCTCTATCGAGTCCGGCCGTCCTTCAGCATTGGCCCACATTTTCCACCGCTTGAACAAAGACCCACCCGGTAGAACTGAAAATGCCGTTCAAGAAAATGGTCTCGTCCATGAAGGCATGGACCTCCAACTCCTCGTCTTCGTCAAAGGACAGACCTGCGTCGTCGGCATCGCACCATCTGTCAGCAACGGCCCCTTCCAGCAACAGGCAGCGTAGCGCGTCGTCAACTGGCTTCTATACCCACTCCAACCTCTCACAGGAAAGCTCAAACGGAAGCTTGCTCAATGCCTACACAGGGTCTTCTTCTAAGCAAAAATCTACTTTTGGAGGCACCTTCAAGAAACCAGATCTCCTCGGCCGGCACAGACGGAATCGGTCGACGGTGCTTACAAACAGCGATAGGAAAGAGGCAGAGCATTGGAAACCACCTAGTGGCGTCAAAAGAAAGGCGAGCTTTGCAGACTCGTTACTTGGGCTCGTCAATGGTAGCAGCAGTAACGTCAACCGCAGTTCGGCAAGTGCAAGAAGTAGCTTGAGCGATGAGATGGAACGAGCTACGACTGCTAGCTTGCAAAATTTGAATTTGGCCGACGATAACCCGACAAATAGCAAAACCACATCTCCTGCTCTCCCACAAAAGAAAAAACGACGCAAGTTTTTTCAAACGCTGGACTTGCGCAGTCTTGCTCGAAGTGGGTCACCCGCACCCACAAACGCACACGGCCCTTTGCCTAGCGCTACTCCGAGAATCGCTGGTCAGTTTGAGGACGACAGACACGACGCCTCTGTATTGAATGAGGGCCCGTTGCATCAATTTGCAACGCACCAACCGACCGCCAACCACATTCATAGCGCCAGTTCTAGCGACGCCGATGAGGAAATCCACATTCCTGGCGGAACCGCACACCCGGAACTAGCCACTCCAGCGTCCAAGCCCTTGGATCTAGAAGACGACCCAGAAGATGTGATCAAGTACTTGAAAATCAGAGTGCATGAACTGGAATCGCTAGTGGCCCAAAAGGACAATACAATTAAAATACTAAAGCATGAACTCCAACACAACTTGAGTGCAGCCCGAAAACAGACTGCGTCAACATCACAACAAACTGCCACTGGCACTACAAACACTACAACCATTACCCATTATGAAGACACTTATGAAGACACTAGCTCTGAAGCTGCAATCCACAGCGACAGCGATTTGAGCGATCACGCCCACGTCTCTAGCTATTCTGACCCCCGCTTGCACCGTTTTACACCCAAGCTAGAGTTGGAGCTGGACGATGGATCCGGAACGCTAGACATTACCCTTGACTCAATTCAGGCCGACAGTGTAGGTGGCGCAAGCACTGTTGGTGGCGCCAACACTTCTGGCCGAGTGGTGAGCATGAGTGGCGAGTCGCACAGCAGCGTTAGCAGCACAAGCCCTCACAACTCCATCATTGGAAGTATCAGCAAAAGCACCACAGCGGCGCCGGTCCTGACTACATCTGCCACCACGACAGCCACGTCGCACCATCGTGACTCTTTATTGCCCCATGAGGATGACGACGCGCGGTTCGATCATGTCATTGACAAGGAGTACTACGCCCACGACAACAGCTCATTTGAGATTCTAGGCCCTTACTCGGTCGACATGGGCCGCTTCAAATCGCGAAACGATCCAATGAACCAGCCTAGCTAAACATTAAATAGACACAGAAATGAACAGATACCTACCATAACCATACATCAATGTAAATGCCAACAAGAAACAAAGTGGAAAGCATTGAACAAGAGCTTGAATTGCACTGGTATTGGCTTTTGAAATTGTTCCACATACTAGACGCAATCATTCAGAAACAAGTACAGTTTGGTACTGCTGGTGTCGCGTGCCATGTTTTTGAGTTAACCTTCAACGCTAAAGATAGGTCGCAGAGCTTTTTAACTTCAACTTTCCAAAGTAAAGGAACAGAAGCACCCAGTCCGTCCAACTGACAGGCTCTTGTATGAGCCATCCAGGAGCGTGGTCAGGGTTGCTTGACTAGCTGAAAATCAATTAAGGGTTTGAAGAAAAAAGAAAGGAATGTGCAGTGTTGGCACGTGCCCACAAGCGTCGGCGGCAGCGGGCGGGCAAAACTTGAACAATAGAGTCTACTTTGCTGGACCGCTGTGCGCTGAGAACCACCCGGCGGCTTGTTGTCTTAGTGGGCATGAATGCGAGGGCTGGTTTGAGCCAAAGCTAGGGGGCTTTTGGACACTGCATTGGCGATATTGAACCGCTGGGCATTGAAGAGTTGGCAGGAAGGGTACAAAGTTGAGTGTAGCGAGGATGCTCGGACTCTGGTGTCAAAACAGCAGCTGTCTACTTGGGCAACTCAAGTCGTGAATCAATCTTGTTGAGTGAGCCCCTCGTTGGATAGCCCGGGCTTGTTGCTCCACTTGATGTATTCTACTTCGTTGGCGGGTATTTCGGAGGTTATCTGCACAATCGCGCCGGCGATAATGCACACTCCAAGATGCTGATGATGAGATCACCGCCTACGCGCCCCTCGCCCCGCGTCCCTCGCCACGTCTCGCACCGGGCGCCAGGTTCTTGCTCCTGCCACGGGGCCGGAGCTCGCTTGCCTCTTTGCGCGACCTGCCCGTGCATGGGGCGCGTGTGCTTCGACGGCATGAACCCTAATCCTGTGTGCGAAACGCCGGGAAGCCATGAGATCATGAAAGCGTCCTCTTTTCCAGTTCGCCGATGGGCAACCTTTGATCTCAGCCGGCGCGGCTCGTTTGGTCTGAACCACCTCGTTTCGACAGCAAAAATAAAAGGGAAAAAAATGTTGCCAACATAGAACCATTCTTTCTTCAGATATCACGACTTCTCGGCGCATCCGCTTTCTATCATGCTGGATGCCCTGGGAAAACACTTTCATGGCTGTCCAATCTACCGAGATGAGCAAGAGCTAGTCTACTGGATCGCAGAGTATACCGGCAGCTGCGTCTATGGCAACAAGTCGGCCACCTCGTGGCTTCTCGGATACTTCTCTGTCGTTGTCTGGCTGGGCGCTCAGCTGCCGCAAGTCATCACAAACCACATGAACGGCTCGGTTGAGGGCCTGTCGCCAGAGTTTTTGGCGTTTTGGCTCTTGGGCGATTTTTTGAACTTTTCCAGCTGCATTTTGTTGCCCGACCTGCCCTTTTTCCAAACGCTCCTGGCCAGCTACTATGTGTGTATCGACTTGGTCTTGAGCGGCCAGTACTTTTACTACACTCGGCCGCACCGCATGCATAACCGCCAGGTCATGCTCAAGCGCCAAAAGAGCATGCAGTCACACAAGGACAAGAAAAAGAAGGACAAGAAGGGTAAAAAGAAGAAGGCTTTGGACGCCCGCACCAGTGTTGCCATGTTGATACCTGTCACTCGCCCGAGGTCTGGGTCCTTAAAGTCGCTTGTGGCCGGGTCCTTGTTGGCGTCTTCGCTTTCCAAAGTCCAGGCCCTTCCGATTCCTCAAAAGGTGCAAGCCTCCAAAATCGACATTGACACAGTTGGAATATGCTTGGCTTGGCTATGCGCAATCTGCTATGTCTCTTGTCGAGCTCCGCAAATTTACAAAAACTACATTCGCAAGTCGACCTCTGGAACCTCCATTTTTCTGTTCCTGGCCGCGTTTACAGGAAACTTGACCTACACACTTTCCATTTTACTTTCTCCCCAGGTCTCTTTAACAGAGGCAGGCAAGAACTTTCTTGTCAAAGAACTTCCGTTTCTTTTAGGTGCCTCGGGTACAGTCATATTCGATAGCATGATCTTTTTGCAGTGGTTCATGTACTCTGAAAACACAAAGAAACAAGACAAGGAACACCAGCTGCCAAAAACACCGGGATCCTTCATGTACAAAACGCCAATATGGAGCCCCGTTACACCGGGCAGACTTCCAAAGCACATGGCGCTTAATGACAACGACATCAGTGATACAGAGTCTGACATGAACTCCACCAAACACACCCCAGCCAAACCTTGCATGAACCAACAAGAAACCTCCTACTTCTCAATACCCACAGAACGCACATCCCTCATATCCAGCAGCTTACACGCTGACAGAACCAACATGCACAACCAATTTCCCAACTCTGCCGCGGAAGGAGTAGTTCCCTCATCAGTACACTCGACGGTCCATTCAATCTTGACCGAGTATGCCTCTTTGAAATGAACACAGGCCACGACACTCATGATCACGAAATATAACATGCACCTTATCCCTTCTTTCTTCATTAGCATCACATAGTCCAGTAGAGTAATTTTATTATGGCCTATTGGCATGAAATTCTGAATACACAAGTTTTTTCAACTTAGTCAGCACAACGTGCGATCTGTTGCTTGTCTTCAACTCGCAAGATCTTTTGCTCTCTTCTTCTTTCCAGCGACTATTCGACCCAGCAGTCAAGCAGATTTGGTCTTCGATTACTATGAGATTTTCAAGTTTGGCAGTCAGCTCGCTGCTCGCATGCGGGGCTTTGGCACAGGCCGAGTCAGCAAAAAAGAATGCTAAACCAGCCCGCCCAGTCTTTACTGTAAGTGCCTCCACAGCTATACTAGATTGAACAATTGTTAATAATTACAGCCCTTTATCACAGAAAGCACTTCTTTCTTTGAACAGTTCAATGACGACACTGCATCTCGCTGGAAGTCGTCCAATGCTGTCAAGGCAGGAACCGACGGCGAGTTTTCATACGTCGGAAAATGGGCCATTGAAGAGCCCACACTGTTCCCCGGCTTCAAAGGCGATAAAGGTCTTGTTGTCAAGTCACCGGCTGCTCATCATGCCATTTCTGCTCTTCTGGATCAGCCATTGGACAACAAGGACAACACTTTGGTGTTGCAATACGAGGTCAAGTTGCAGGAATTTTTGGAGTGCGGTGGAGCTTACGTGAAGCTGCTTTCTGAAAACGAGGCTTTGCACGAGAACGAGTTTTCCAATGACTCGCCCTACCAAGTCATGTTTGGTCCTGACAAATGTGGTTCTGTGAATAAGGTGCATTTCATTATTCGCCGCAAAAACCCCAAGACTGGAGAGTACGAAGAGAAACATCTCAAGCGCCCCGCCTCTGCTCGTTTGAATAGATCATCCAACCTCTACACTTTGATCATCAAGCCTGACCAAGATTTTGAAGTCCGTATCAATGGCGAAGTTGTTCGTGCGGGAAACCTACACGAAGATGGTGTCATGTTCCCTAGTGTCAACCCTCCCAAAGAGATTGATGATGAGGACGACGTCAAGCCTGAAGATTGGATTGATGATGAGTTCATGCCTGACCCTGAACAGGCCGTCAAGCCCAGTGATTGGGATGAAACCGAGCCGTTGAGAATTCCAGACCCAGATGCCGTCAAACCAGATGATTGGGATGAAGACGCATTGGAGTATATTCCTGACCCAGACGCTGAAAAGCCCGAAGACTGGGATGATGAGGAGGACGGTGACTTTGTGGCTCCGGAAGTTGCCAATCCCGACTGTGAGCTTCATGGATGTGGTCCTTGGAAAGCTCCCTTGGTACCAAATCCCAAGTACAAAGGTAAGTGGACTCAGCCTCTAATCCCCAATCCCGAGTACAACGGTGTCTGGGCTCCCAGACAGATCCCCAACCCGGACTACTTCAACGACGAGACTCCATCCGATCTTGAACCTATTGGCGGTATTGGCATTGAGCTTTGGACCATGCAGAAGAACATTTTGTTTGATAACTTCTACTTGGGCCACTCTATCGAAGAGGCAGAAGCATTTGGAAACGCCACTTTTGTGCCCAAGCTTGCAATCGAGCGCGCTGAAGAGGAAGCCGAGGCGGAGGTGGAAAAGGCAAAAGAACGCAAGACCTACAACAGTCATTCGGAGCATATTATTGACAACCCTATTGATTTTTTCAAGGAGCTTGCTCGCTCTTTTATCCTCAACATGTCGGTTGACCCTCTTGGATACATCCAAAACCAGCCAATTCTCTTCATTGGATGTGTCACCTTTCTTTTCGGCATGTCGACTGTTGGATTTGCGCTTCTGGGTGTCGTCTATGTTTTGCTCAAGGCAGTCATCACGGGCCAGCCTATTGGTGGCGAAACTCCTGTTGCTAAAACAGAAGAGAAGGAAGTCACAGGCAAACCAATCAAGCCTACAGGTACGTCCAGCGCTGTGCCCAAAAAGACCTTGGCCCAACGCACAGAGGGTGGAAAGTCAGAGTAAGCTCTTGGAACCAGTATATTTATTATAAATTCTTAATATGTGCAATTGTATCTATCAGGGATTTAAATTAAACAAAGTATCAAAAACGAGAGTTATGAGAAAGTAGCAAGCAACCCAATAAACTAATTAGTCGCGTAAACTGAATTGGGAAGTTCGGCCTCGTGACCAGTTTGCGCATTTTTATCGTGTCTGACTGGAAACTCTTTTTTCCAGCATCAACATAAAACGTGTGGTATTCGCATTTCTCATCGACAAAAAAATAAATACCCTTGAGACAGCGCGTCGATTCAAAGCATACCATGAAAAGAAGAAGCGCACCTAGTCATAGACAGTCCATGACTGTACCTGCCTCGAATATCTTGTCGGCAGATCCAATGGTGGCCAAAAAAATCCGAACGGCGGCGTCTGGCGACATCAACACGGTGCTTTTTCGCCCCTTCACACCACCAAGAGCGACAGGACCAACAGGGACGCGTCGTGCTCCGCCCAGGAGGTCACGCACATCGGTAAACTATGCAAACATGGAAGGCGGGCTTGTCGAGGAGACAGGAGAAGGAGTTTTAGAAGAATGGCATGAGAGCGCGATAAACCGAACCGGCACAAAGTTGGGCGTGGTGAGGAGGCACACCGCGTCTGGCACGGGGAATGAGAATGAAGGCCAAGTGTTTCGAAGAAAGTTTTCCGTTCCGATCAAGAATTACGAAGACCAGGGCAGACCTCCGCCTTCACTGGGAACGAGACCGCAAGCAACATTTATCCCACGACCGTTATACGACCCATGCGGTGAATTTGCAATAGTATTGTATGATCCTACTATTGACAAAGACCCCTTGGTAGAAGAAGAAGAACATGCAAGTCAAGCCTCTGGAGACACGCCGTTACCATCTCCTCCTCCCTCAGTTCCCCCAACGAAAAGAAGTACAGGGCGCCAACAAAAGTCCATTGCAGAAATCCTGGGTATTGATCCTTCTGGCCAAACCAAAAAAGTATACCCCAATGTGCCAGTGGTTATTGACCCACGCCTTGCCAAAATCCTGCGACCACATCAAGTTGAAGGTGTCAAGTTTCTTTATAAATGCACAACTGGCCAGATCGTGCCTAAAGCTTTCGGTTGTATCATGGCAGATGAGATGGGTTTAGGAAAGACCTTGCAGTGCATTGCGCTGTTGTGGACTTTATTAAAACAGTCTCCCCAGGGCTCAGCCAAGACAACGATCCAAAAATGTGTCATTGTTTGCCCGTCGTCTCTAGTCAGAAACTGGGCAAACGAATTCGATAAGTGGCTGGGCAAAGGAACTCTTACGCCTTTAGCTGTTGATGGAACCGGAATGGGAGGCAAAGGTGGTGCCAAGTTGAATACAGGCTCCATGTCAACGGCAAGTGGCGCAAACAATGGTCCAGTAGCAGCTGCTATTCGTCAATGGGCTCAGGCTTCTGGACGCGCGATTGTGAGGCCCGTGCTTATTATTTCATACGAAACGCTACGGCGGAATGTCACGGAACTGTCACAAACTGAGGTTGGCTTGCTTCTTTGTGACGAGGGCCATCGACTAAAAAATGGTGAATCGCTTACCTTCACGGCCCTTGACTCGTTAAAAGTTCAAAGACGAGTCATCCTCTCCGGTACTCCTATTCAAAACGATCTTTCGGAATACTTCTCACTTCTTAATTTCGCCAACCCTGGTCTGTTAGGAACCCGCGCCGAATTCCGCAAAAACTATGAGCTTGACATTCTTCGTGGAAGAGACTCTGAAGCAACTGATGCTCAGATCGAGATTGGTGACAAGAAGCTGGCTGAAATGGCGAAACTGGTTGGCCCTCTAATCATTCGCCGTACAAACGACATCTTGTCCAAATACTTACCGGTCAAATACGAGCATGTTGTATTTTGCAACCTGGCGCCATTCCAGCGAGATGTTTACAGCCACTTTATTTCTTCTCCTGAAATCAAAAAGCTTCTCAGAGGTGTGGGTTCACAGCCCTTGAAGGCGATTGGCATGTTACGAAAGCTGTGTACACATCCAGATTTGCTTGACCTGCCAAACGATATAGACGGCAGTGAGAAGGTTTTACCGCCAGAATTTGTTCCTAAGGATACGCGCGGTAGAGGTGACCGTGACGTGAAAACGTGGTATTCTGGAAAGCTGTCAGTATTGGAACGCATGCTTGCTCGAATTCGACAAGACACGAACGACAAAATTGTCCTCATTTCCAATTTCACACAGACTCTTGATATTATTGAGAAAATGTGTAGAGTTAACCGGTATGGCGCGTTGAGGCTCGACGGTACTCAGGCAATCAAGAAACGTCAGAAACTGGTTGACAAGTTCAACGACCCTGAAAACACAAGTGACTTCATTTTCTTGCTGTCATCTAAGGCCGGTGGTTGTGGCATCAATTTGATTGGAGCCAACCGTCTAATCTTGCTTGATCCTGACTGGAACCCAGCGGCCGATCAGCAAGCCCTCGCTCGTGTGTGGCGAGATGGTCAAAAGAAGGACTGTTTCGTATACCGTTTCATTTCCACCGGTACTATCGAAGAGAAAATCTTCCAGCGACAGAGCATGAAACAATCGCTCTCCTCTTGTGTGGTTGACGAAAACCAAGACGTGGACCGTCTATTCTCCATGGACAATTTGCGCGAGCTTTTCACTTTCCAGCCAGACACGCTGTGCGATACACACGACACGTTCAAGTGCAAGCGGTGCAAAAATGGCAAGCAGACCATCCGCAGTCCCGCCATGCTCTACGGCGATGCAAACTCGTGGAATCATTTCACAAAGCCCGATCTGTCCAAGATTGAAGATTTGCTTTTAAGACAGGAAGTCGAGAATGATATTGTGAGCTTTGTGTTTCAGTACATCTCTCACTAAAGTTGGTTCTACTTTGAATATATTATAGACGAATTAATAGAGGCATGAATGTTGAACAAAAAAAAAAAAAAAAAAGTTAAAGTCAATTGGATAAGTGCACTGCGCATCAAAACGTCAAGTTGTAATCATGCTGAATATCTAGTAGACGAGTTTTAATTTAAAATTGGTAATTTAATTGGAACTATAACTAAAATATAACTAAAGTGTTGTCCTTATTTCTCGGCAATGGCAACAGCGACCGCCTGGTAGTCGTTGTGAGAGATGGAGATCTTGACACCAGTGATTCCCTCAGCAGAAGCAGCCTTCTCGGCGTCACCATGAAGAACGACGTAGGGGGCACCCTTGTTGTTGCGGAGAATCTCAATCTCCTTCAAAGAAGCACCAGCACCCTTGCCAGCAGAGTTCAAGGACTTGAAAACGGCTTCCTTGGCAGACCAAGTGCCAGTGAAAGAGGCCTGGGCGTCAGCAGAGGCACTGCAGTACTTGATCTCAGCGTCGGTGAAGTTCTTCTCAACAAAGGTCTCGTTCTCAATGTTGACGGCGTCAAGGAGTTCAACGTCGACGCCGACGTTGGTGCTAGAGGCACCGGCTTGAGAGGTCAAAGATTTGAGAACATCCTCAGTGTGACCAGTAGAGGGAGAGAACTTAGCCTGCTGGATCTTGCGCTGGTTGAAGGTCAAGGTGTCAGACTTCTTGTCGTGGTCAACACGGGCTAAGGGGTTGAGATAGACAGAAACCTCCTGGTCATCCTGGTAAGGTGCCTTGTCCTTGGCAACAAACATGGACTGCTCGGCAATGGCGTTGTGCATGTAGCGGTAGGCCTTCTTGTATCTGGTACCAACCTTCTCAATGTAGCTGTTGTACTGAGCCTTGGAAAGAGCAGCAAGAACGTAGTCGGGGTGAATACAGATCATCTGAGCACCCTTCTGACCGAAACCGAAGGAAGTAATGGAGGCAGCCTTGATACCATCAGTCTGAAGAGTGACAGAGGGGTACATGATCTTGTCAAACTTCTGCATGTAAGGGTCAATGTTGTCGGCGTTGCGGTTACCAGGAACGATACCAGAGTTAAGAACCTGGAGAACACCGTTAACCATCCAAGCACCAGCAGCACCCTTGGGATGACCAGTGAGGTACTTCTGGAAAATACCGAGAACGGGGTTACCCTTGGAACGACCAAGATGGTTAAGCATCTCGTTGATGGTAGAGGACTCGTTTTTGTCGTTGGCAGTGGTGGAAGTACCATGGAAAGAAGCAACACCAATATCGTCAATGGTAAGGTTGAAAGTAGCAAGGGCACCACGGATAGGAGCAATGCGAGGATCCTGCTTCCAGAACTCGTTACCCCAGTGGTTGCGGGCCTCCTTCTCTTGGCGACGAGACTCGAACTCGATCTGCTCCTGGCGTTCACGAATGAAGGCAGCAACGTCAACCTCCTTGCTGTCGAGAGACTCAACCTCATCGTGCAAGTAGGAGAGCTCAGCAGAAGTCCACTCCTTGATCTGCTTCTTGCGGAGGTCAAGCTGCTTTCTGCGGTACTTGATGTCGAGCAAGCGGTAAGGGAACTTGTTGTCTTGGTTCTCACGGGCGTTTGTGAGGATACCACGGCCAGGAGCAGGGACAGAGCGACCGATCTTGTCAGTGGCAGTGGCAGTGAGAGCAACAATACCGTAAATGGGTACACCCATCTCAACAGCAAGCTTGGCGTTCATGAGAACCTGGATACCAGCACCCTGGGACTCCATGAAACCGGCACGAGAAGTGGAGTTGGGACGAGACATCTCACCGGGAGTACGGCCATGAGCAAACTCAGAAGTAGTGTCAGAGGTAGCCTTCATGTTACCGAACTCGTAAGAGCCCTCCTCCTGGAAATCGTCGTAGCCACCAATGAACACAATCTTGGCCTTGCCGCTCATGATGGTCTCAATACCAACATCAGCAGACTCAATAGAGGTAGCGCAAGCACCGACAGGAGTCTTGATAGGACCAGAAGAGGAAACGAGCAACATGTTGACCCAAGCGGACATGGTGTTGATGAAAGACTCCTGGAGAATGTCGTTCTGAACGGGAAGATCAATGTAACGGTCCTTGAACATACCACGAAGAGCGGAAACACCACCCATACCAGAACCAGAACAGTTACCAACTTCAGAAAGATGGACGTACTTGTAGAACTCGTAGGGGTCAGTGATACCAGAGGAAAGGAGAGCCTCGACAGTGGAAACCAAAGCGTAAAGAGTGATGGGATCAACCTGGGAAATGGTGTCCTCACTGATACCGTAGCGGCGGGCATCCCAACCAGTGGGGATCTGACCAGCAACAAGACGGTTGAACTTGAGAGCTTTGGGAACCATGATGCGAGAACCCTTGAGGAAGCGGACAGAAAACTGGTCAGAGTCGGCCAAGGGGAAGCACTCAACCTTCTCACCCTGTTCGAGCTTGAACTGGTCAGCAGCTTCCTTCGAAGCCTCAAAGGGCTCAAGGTCGTGCTCAATGATGACCTCCTGCATGAACTGCTTCTTGCTGGGGTCGTATCCGTTGAAAAGCTCAGGCTCAATGAGACGGATACCAGCATGGTCAAGAATGTAAGACTCGTACTTGGCCTTGACATCCTTGTCATCAACAGGCTCAGAGGTCTTGACATCAATCCAACCAGAGTAAGGCTTGCCCTTGAGGGGACCATTGTGGTGCTTGATAAGACCCATGATCCAGGCCATCTCAATGGCACCCTCAATGGAGAACTCACCTTGAGACTCCATCTGCCATCTGGTACGGGCGTTACCCCAAGGACCAACTTCAGAGAAACCAGTGATGACGGCAACACGCTCAAGATCAAGCATGCCCTCGAGTTCGGGGGCAATGGCCTTGAGGTCCTCGTACTTCTTAAGAGTGGGGAAGTCATAGGTCTCGTTGGCTCTGGGCTGGACAGCAACCTTCTGGAAGGGAGCATCCGCGGTGGGGCCGTTGACAACCTTGTGCTCAATGCCAGTCTCGATAGAAACAGCACGTCTGATCTCAGTCTTCTCAGCAAGCTCAGCTCTGAGACGAGCAGTGACCTCCTTAAGGTTGGGAATGAACTGGAAGCCACCGTTAAGATCAGCAAAGACAGGAGACTTCTGGCAAAGCTTGACAATAGTGGGGTTCAAAAGACCAAGAATGTTGAAAGCCATCTCCTTCTGGGAGAAAGTGCGGATTCCAAGCTTCTCAACGCCCTCTGCAATAGAGTTGTTCTGGGACATGAGACCAGTACCACGGGTCCAACCAATGACGGCACCGCAAATGGTGAGGTAAGGAGCCCAGGACTCAGAGTGCCATCTGTTGAACAAAGTCTCAAGAGAAAGCTTGGACTCGGAGTAGAGACCATCGGAACCGAAAGTACCGTGGTTGGGAGAAAGGGGAAGGATAACCTGAGCAGGACGGGTAGAAGCACCAATAGCAACCTTGTGGGTTTTGACGGCACCAACAAGTCTGAGAACGTTGGTAAGCATGAGTCTGTGAGCAAGCTCAGACTTGGAGTCAACACCGTCAATCTCAATGCCGTTCTCGGGGATGGCAGCAAAAGGAATGACAAAGTCAAGGTCCCAACCAAGACCGCCCTTCTTGGGGTCGTTGTAGATGAAGTCAACCAAAGCGTGGACGTCAGTCTTGGAAGCCTGGTTGAAAGGAACAACGACAAGAGTAGAGCCAGAAGCACCGTAGCGAGTGTAGATGGACTGGTAGAACTCAGTGACCTGGCGGGAGTATCTGGAAGTAGTAACAACAATCTTGGCACCACCAGAGAGAAGACCCTGAAGAATGTCAGCGCCAATAGAGCCAGCACCAGCACCAGTGATGAGGACGTTCTTGTTGGCAAAGGTGACACCCTCCTTAGCGGCGTGCTCAAGAGAGTCAAGGTAGTCTCCAGAGAGCTTTCTGTCGTAAACCCACTCCTCGCCTTCCTTGGATCTCAAGTGCAAGAAAGGAACAGTGTCCTTGGGGATTTGGGCAGAGACGCGGTCAGCCTTCTGGTCGGGAGAGAGAGCAGTGTCCTTCTCGACATCGGCAAGGAGCTTAGTGAGCTCAGAGTAGATGGAATCAAGCTTAGCCTTGTGGTTACCAAGGGAGTTGTTCTTAGATGTAAGGTTGGCGTAGATGCGAGCGAGCTCAGCTTCAGCGTGAGCACCAGCCTTGGGGTCCTTGGTGATGCTTCCACCAGCGGCCATCTCGGCAACGTACTGCTCAAGCTTGCGAACGGCAGGGCGGACAACCTCCTTGTAGGTCAAATTGCCCTTCTCGTCAACAGTGGTCTGGGGACCAGTGGGGAAGGTGACATCCTTGTAGACGGGGTCAACGTTGATGGCATCCTTACAGTTCTCGAGCAACTGAAGACCAAGTTCCTTACAGAGCTTGTAGGTGGAGCCCTTGTCAGTAGGAACGTGATCAATGTGGTACTGCATGAACTCAATCAAGGTAGGGTTGGCACGGTTCATGATGGAAATGCAGCGAGCGACAATCTCACGATCGACAGTGTCAAGACGGCCAAAGATGATATCCCAGAACATCTTGAGGGAGTCCTGTCTAGCCCAGTTCCAATAAGAGTCGTAGGTTCTAGCCTTCAAGGGAGAAAATACTGGCTGGATACCGGAAGCGTAGAAGTCACCGTGCTCAGAGGTCCAGAGGTCAATCTCTGCTTGAAGAACAGCAGCAGCGTCCTTTTGAGCAATGACAGCCTTGTCACCTTGACGCAAGTCAACCTTGAGGTACTTGGCGAAGAGCTCGAGTTGCTGTCTAACAAGGTACTTCTGGTCCTTGGTAAGCTCATCAAAAGCGGCAGAGTCAATAACGGCACCGCCAGAAGAGCCACCAGCGGCACCACCAGCAGAGGCAGAAGCAAGAGAGATACCAGCAGAAGCGGCGTACTTGTTGGCAACCTCGTCCAAGAAGGCCTTGGCTTCACCCTCAGAACCAAGACGGTTCTTGGGCTCGAGAGTAAGAGCAACCAAGAAAACAGAGTCCTGGCGACCAGCTCCAAGACCCCATCGCTCGCCAAGGTATTTACGAGCAGAGGTACTGTTGAAACCACCAGGCATCTTGGAAGAAATGAGACGGGAGATGAGCGAAGAAGACTGCTTACCAAGCTGTCCATTGAAGGACTGTTGGAAGGACTCGGCAAGCTCGGACAAGGGAACTTCTTCGGGCTTATCGGGAGCAGCACCAAACTCCTTGGAGAGATCACCAAGAATTTCGTTCTGGACAGTGGACTTACCACCGACAAGGTCCTTGACACACTTGGAGAGAGGAATCTGGTCAAGGGTCTTCTTGAGCTTCTGGGCGACAAGAGAGTGAAGAACCTCGACAGCCTTGACGGGAGTATCGTCAACGGCAGCAACAGGTCCAGAAGGAGCAGCAGCAGCGGCGGCGGGAGCAGCGGCGGGAGCAACGGCAGCGGCGGGAGCAGTGGCAGCAGGGGCAGCGGCCTCGGCAGCAGGAGCGGCAGCCTCAACAGGAGCAACCTCAGCGGGATCAGGAGTGTAGTAGATCTCCTTGGTGTCCTTGGAGTAGCAAAGAACCTGACGCTGGAGGGAAAGGGCAGCATCGTAAGACTCATACTTGGCCTTGAGAGTTCTAGAGGCCATGCCGGCTAGGGTAGGAGAGGGTCCAATCTCAACAATTCTCTCTGCGTTGAAGTCCTTGAGGAAAACATCTTGAGTTTCAATCCTAGTTTTGTTTGTTAGTAGGTGAAAAGGGCAGACTGACGGTATTGCAATTGAGCGAGTGAGCAACTTACCATCTGACAGGAGAAGCAAACTGGTAGGCCAGCAGTTCGGTGAGGAGGGTGTGGGCAAGTTCTTGCTCGACTTCAGGACGCATTGTATCGAGTGTCAATTGAGAGTGTTGATGAGGAGTAGGGGGTTGAGGAAGGAAGAAGGAGGGTTCGAGGAAAGTTTTAACAGGGAAAAAATAAAAGAGCAGGGAGGGATCGCGGTTTATATGTATCCGGGCCAGCGATTGTGTTGTCAATTGTTGAACGAGTACCTGGCTGACTACCCGGCGTTGAGAAAATGTCCTTGTTGGCGGGCCTGGCTTGCTTCAACCCGATTCGCAAGTTGCGCCTTTGCACGGGCGCTTTTTCGACCGCCGACCCGGCACAGACGAGCAATGCACGCTCAGCTTTACTGGCCGGTCTTTCTACTGCTCTGCTGGTCCATCTCCGTCTCCTCGTGGAGGTTTTGCGCTCGCTCAACGACCTCGCCTTTGGGCAGATTGCTGCGCGTCCAACGCTTTTTTTGCTGACCGCACGGCTGAATCTGCTTATGTAACAAGTCCCAGGGGAGTTCCCAACAAACACAAATAAGCCTAACCCTGTATGTAAGTAACGAGTTCGTATGTTGGTCGCTTAGAGTAGAGTTTAACAAAGTCGCCCGGGACAAGCCGCGAAGGTGCAGGACAATCATCTCGTTGATCGATCAATCATCAATGGTTGGCATCCCAGTAAACTAAGTAACTAAGCACTGTAAGCAGTGAGCGGCATCACCAGATTGGCGTCCAGGCTTGATGGGCACGCTTTGTTGTTGGACCAGGATCCCTGCAAAAGATATAGTGCGGCTCACATCCAAATTATGTGTGCCTTCCGATTAACTCGCATAACGGGGCTACAATGTGCCTACAAATCACGAAGTGCTGCCAACCTTGTCGAGAACATGACCGCCGTGTTACAACTTGAGAGTAGACTGCTTTAAACATGCAACAGTAGCCGTATTCTTTTCCTACATAGATGATACAATACAAATAGAATTACACTCTTACTCCTTGAATACCGCGGCCACTAACGACGCCCATCCAAGTGGCGTCCTTGTTCCAGGTAACAGTGTTGATTTCTTGCGTGTCCGCGTAGTTAGACACAATCATAGCGTCGGACGAGCTGCTGGAAGCAGACGCTGAAGGAGGGGGTCCACCAGGAGTGCGAGGTTTGTTGATGGCCGAGCTCAGGTTCCACAAAATAGCCTGGCAGTCATCTCCGCCCGTGGCCAAGATATGGCGGCGACTGGACGAAGATCCGGCAGTAGGCCGTGAAAGACTGCTGTTTCCACCTGCAGCGGGGGCCCACGCAATCGAGTTGACAGGGGCCTGGTGACCAGAGAGCACTGCAATGGGCACACCAGGAACTCTGATATCCAACGCAAATGCCTCGTTAGACTTGGACGCAAGAGCAGCCAAACAGTTTTCTTCCAGCGGGTTGGCAGCTACTCGGACAAGAGGCACGGGCTTTTGGGGCTCGTAGATGATGGTCGAATGGTCAAGGGAGCGAAGATCAAAGACGCGTACAGAGCCGTCCGCACCAACAGAAGCAAATATGTTCACCGAGTTGGCCACAAACGCAGCATCGTACACCTCGCTGTCATGTGCAATCAACTGTGTCTTTGCAACAGAAGTATTGACGTCCCAGACAGTGCAAGTCGTGTCGATGGAACTTGTAATCACAATTGAGGGATCCGTTTTGTTCCAGTCAAAATTCGTTACTGGAGGCATGTATGTGGACTTGACTTTATTCACAAGGGCACATCGCTGCTGCAATTGCGCCGTCTCAGCATTGTAGTTCCATAACCTTAAACAGTCTCCTGTCGTGATTAATTGCATGGCGTTTATTGGTGTGCGGAGACTTGATGGACCCCACGCAATGTTTGTGCAAGGGTATGGGACGTTGACTTCTGACGCTTTTTGGAAGTCGTAAGATGGGCTTCCATTCTGGTCTGTGTGAAATCCATGAATGATTTGAATGCGGTTGGAAGTGTCTTCGGTATACGTAGAGACCGCTAGCAGATCCGCATCGTTTGTTCCGCGGTAAGACCAGTCTACCGAGTATAAAGGCCAGTTGGATTCAAAGTAAGCCGCGCGCTTGGGTAGATATTGCTGTGCGTCATAAATGCTGTGCCTAGACTGTGAAGAAGTCTGTTGCGGAGCTCCGTTTCCATATTTGTAGGAGTTTGGCTTTGACCCCGAAGAAGCACTGCCAACCCTTGAGTTGGGATCCGACCCATACACCTGAGGGGGCCCATAGGATGCTCCGTAGCTTCCACCGCCAAAATGCATTCCGTCCATACTGTTTTGATACTGCAATTGATGTTGCTGTGAAGATGAAGCCATGCTGTGTTTCGCTTGCTGGTCCTGCGACGTTCTTGAATAGCCTCCTGAGTTGTCGTACTCACCTGGAGACCCAGCGGGATTCTGGTTCGTTAAAGGTGTGAAATTGGAAAAAGAACTTCTCTTCTGTAAAGGCTGACCGTCTGGCATTTGCATAGCAAAAGGTTGAATGTATGGTAAATAATAAGGACGGGTGGGCTTTAGCAATCTGGCTTAGCGTGGCATGAAAAAAATGATGTCGATTTCGAAGAAGGGCAGGGATGTGATTGCTTTTCGCGCCGGATAACTTTGACAGCTTCTGTAGCAGACCACTCGAAGTTGATTCTAGACTGAGAATTGCCGGTTGAACCTCAATTGGTGAAGTCTTGGAGCCACCTGCGAAGTAAAATGTTAGGATGTCTATCCTAAGGGCGCGCCAGGCGTGGTCCATTTTTTTCCCACAATCTATAAAAAGCACGTGACTGAACTCAAATCTCCAACAACTCACAACCTGCGCTCACATCAACACTTCAATTAAACACGGTCGACTTACCTGGCCGCTGGACGCGTTTTAATTATTGACTTGTCTACAAGACTTTCAACGAAGTACACGCTAATTCAAACACACTTTCCAGAATTCCAAATATGGGAGGACCAAGAGGTGGAGGTACAGTTTATTCGAAGCGCGGCTCAGGGCGCGTCTCCAAACATCATGGCTACTCAACACCACACCAACCGCATCACGCTCAGGCCGCTGCCAACGCGTACCAACAACAACAGCAACAGTTACACCAGCAACAGCAACAACAAAAAAGCGAAGCAGCTGCACGGACCGTTCAAGGTGGTGGAAAATTTGGCGAGGATGCCGATGAAGTTGGTGGACTAGGTGACGAATTGGACTTGGTATCTCTCCGTGAAGCAGCGACAGTTCGATACCTGCGGTACAATGAATGGATGGAGCTGATAACTACTACCGCCTTGAGTGCCGACAAGTTTGTCATGAGCCCTGAAACAACTCAGAAAGTCGAAGAAGAAGTTGAAAATTTATACATCAAGCCACTACTTGAAAGACAAGCAAAGGAATTTGAGGAGAAAAAACCCCTGTTAAGCGAAGGTTTGAGCGAAAAGGTTATGTTTTTCAAGGAAGCAACAGAAAAGCTACGAGAAGAGTTCAACGCTCCGATAGCGTCTACCAAAACAGACGAACCAGAGAGCAAGCATCAAGTTGAAGAGGAGCTGAAAAAAAAGTACAACCTTGAGGTTATTGACAAGTTCAAGATCACACCCATCCGAACCAGTGTGGCAAGACCTTCGTCTAACAACTACTCCTCTTCCGCTCAGCCTTCAAAACACGAGCCTCCCGTTTCAGAATTGGGCTCAGTTTCAGACTCCAACAATTTGGCTTTAGACTCTAATCTAATTCAAAATGACCTGCCAGACACGTCAATGCAGTTTCAACAGTTCCCAGACAACCCTCAACAAGATGTATCCATACATGGTCACTCCGGTTATGGTGACGACTTGACCAATTCTGGCAATGTGGCTCTTCATCTCTCTGGACAACAGGAAGACTTGAATCCCGACGCTTTCATTTCTTTGGGCGACAATAATGACTTAGGAGACGACGCTGACCTTGACCTGTTGAACATACCTTGAAAGGTACCGGCTATCAAGGAAATATTTATAGACTAAAATTTTGATGTAATCTAATTTATTGTTCATTGATCTTTTATTCACACCATGCAGTAGTTGCGTCATGTCTTGCTGTTAGCGTAAAAATAACAATTGTTATTGCATTGTTACGTTATGTCTATCTGTAACTTTCAGGCTGTCTATGTCTATCCGTCATTGCCTCCTCTTCCAATAATATTAATTTTTTCAAGTGTTGAACACTCGGTTGATGTAGGTGATTGACTGGCCTCCAACAAGGACAATTGCAATGAACACAAACAAGTCTGTGATTCCCAAGGAAATACCAGCCAACATGAAGCGAGGTGCAAAAATCTTCCAAATCATCAAATGTCGTCTAAAATGCATAGCAAATATCATAGAACTCAATGTGATGACAGTCTGATAAAGCACTAGTGTCATGCCTGCTCTTGCGGTGATGGTCATTAGCGAACTGGGCTCCTTGGAAGGTGTGATCATCCACAGGGTGACCAAAGGCACACAAAGGGCGACCAGAATTTGTGATCCAAACGTATTGAATAAAATGAAAAGGTGTGTGAATGGCATGACAATTGTTTCAGTTGGAATGAAACCACTGTCCCATTGGACACTGGGAATAGTGGCTTGGTGACCGGTAGTGAAAAAATGAGCACTTCCCAAAAGTCCAAGAGCGACAGGGGCAATCGGTGAAAAGTAAAGCCCATTGAGATCTAGCACCTCCAGCAAACTCAAAACTTGCACTAACAAGAGTGACAAAGAGACGCCAGCCAAAGGCTTAGAAGCAATGATGCAGACGCCAAAGAAGTTCAAGACAACAAGAAATATGGTTGATCCGTAAATGTTCGCGTAACCCATAATCCGAGCTTGAACCTTTTGACCATTTTGCTGGGCTTGCTGGTTGAAATCAACCTTGACACAAAGAGCACCTCTGTACCATGCAAAGTTAGCACCCAGTAGAGTCACGCCAAATAAAATTCGAGCAATTGTGACTTTCAGCTCTTTGATCGTAGGTAAAACAGTCTCAGCTGCGAACCAGTTTTTACTCTCGGCGACATCGAGTCCCCAGTAAAGAGTTGTAAGTGCCATGCAGATACGCAGGCCCCACGAGATCCAAACAGGAGCGGAGCCATTGTAGTTAGCTGTCTTTGAGTAAAAACTAGAAATGACAGACGGAAGAAGCAAAGACACAAATCCTAGCAATGCCACATGGACCATAGAAGGGGTAGAAGTACCTTCCTCGTAGAAAGTGGAAACACAGTTGGGTCCTTGCTCTTCACGACAAACCTTTATAAAGGCCGCAGCACGAGAAAACACCATAATCAGAATACAGTAGTAAGCTGCAAGAGTCTTTGACTGGCCATCCTGGAGATTTTGCATGGAGTGAACAAAAAATACAAGGCCCAACGTAACTACCAAAAAGTGCAAGGTAGAGTCTTCCCAGTTGACAAAGGAGTTGGAAGTGAATGTCAAAGCATGGAAAATAGTAAATGCAAGAGCCAAAACAGACCAGCGGTCTTTAGGCAAAAAGAAAAGAGAAAAGATCTTGCTGGATGTTGAGAGGACAGTCATCAAAACACCAAGGTACCCTAAAACAATTCCGACACCAAGACCAAAAGCCAAACTTTGCAAAGGGTCCTCGAAAGGGACCTTGAAAGCTCTGCTACTCATCCAAAGAAAGAGACCAAATGTAGAAGCAGCAGTAGTAATGAGTTTCAACATTATGGGGTAAATCTCATCAAGTTCAACAGGAAGAACTCGGGCATACGTGTAAATTATGGCTAAACTGCACACCATGAAGCCAATGCCAATGAGCATGTTCGACATATCAAAGTTCACCCATAATGTCCGACACTCTGTCAAAACATATGCCTGGTATTCGCCCGTGATTTGAGTAAGTTCTTCCCAGTCGCCGGCATGAGCTAACTCCAGAGCCCTTTGGAATATTTTTTCGGCAGTTTCGTCAGTTGCAAGCATGCCTCCAAATGTAGTGGTGTATCGATGAATTTGAGAAGCGGTCAGAAAATTCGCCGTGGCAACGCGTTTCACATTGTCTGAGTTCACACCAATAAATGCCTCTGTGATGGGAAAACCAAGGTTATTGAAAGGAACAGGCAGTCCTAACAGAAGAGAAATTGTCGAAACAAGATCAATCTGACCAACAGAACGATGATTCTTACCGTAAGAAGAAGTGTCATAAATGTTGTCACCTGAACGACGACCAAAAAACGGCTTCTTTGAGTACATCCAAAGAGTAGACTCAACCTCAAGAAGAGAGTCACCACCATGGTCGCCTTTGGGGTCCATACCATGATCGCCCATGACAATTAACAGTGTGTTTTCTTCAATCTTTTCTGTAACGTTTTGGAGAAATCCGTTCATTTGGTTAAGCTTAGATCGCATTTCGTGATGATTCGGCCCATATCGATGACCGGCGTGATCAACTCCAAGCAAATGAGCAATAGTGACATCTACCTTGTCTTGGTTATCAAGAATGGGGAAAAGGTGTTCAATGACTCCATTATCTACGGTGTGCAAATCCTTGACATTAAGAGATTCGTAAGGAAAGGTTAAATTGGGGTTGAAAGAAGGCTCAAACAGCGCCATCCACGTATCATCTCCAACAAAACCAATACTCTTATTGAAGCCAGACAATTGACTGACCCAAGTGTCTTCCTGAATCTCTGTACCAGCAAAGTTTGAGCCAGCATCAATGAATGTAGGAAGTGAACCAGTTGTCAGACCCTTGAGGCGCTGAAGAGTTGTCGTCGGGGGGTCTGCAATAAATTTGAGTAGCAAAGAGTTTTTAGGATGAGCTTGAGAGTGCTCGTATAAAAATGGAAGCGAATGCAAGTAATGGGTATCTTGAGGAGCGACGGGGTCTTCAGGCATGACGAAATCAAATCGCAGAGCGTCTATGATTACAATCACAGCCTTGTCGAATCCCTTTTCCATCCAGCCTTCTTCCGAGGGTCTGATAATCTGATCAAGTCTTTCATCTTCGAAAGGAAGTACTCCTGCCTCAGATCTGTTTTCAAGCACCGGGCGCGACAACAAAAACCCACTCGTGAAAAACCACAGAGCGATGCCTTGAAGAACGATCAGCCATGCGAGGATGATGGCGACTTGAGCCCAGGTATTTTTGAGCTTCAGTGCTAACGTTTTGATTTTGAGTCGATGGTTAAAAGTCATCTTCTCTCGCTGAGCAGGAGTAAGAGACGCGAAAGCTTTTCGGGCTTGCTGAGCTTGCTGAGAACTCGTCAGTGCAGGTGTGTCCTGCGACGGTGAAGACTGGCTGGGCTGCACCATGGTCGAGATAAATTTTTTTTGTACTGATCAACGAGACAAGGAGCAGAAGAGGTATCGACAGAGTTCAAAAATTGATTTCCTAGACGGCCATCGTCAATCAAAGCGAAGGATGGTGCTTTTGAAAAGAAAATGTCCAAGGCTTGAAAAAAATAGATGGGACACTTGTTCGCGCCCTTCGGTGCTTTGGAGACAAAACCAAAAAAACAAAAATACAGCCAACCTTAGTGGACATTTTTCTAAGGTACAACAAAAAGTTTACTTCTACAAGGCTGCATCCAATGACTGAAGAAAACGTGCAACACAGCGGCGACGGGATCAGTGCCACTAAGGACGGAACTACTGAAGTGACAAGTACAAACATAAGTGAACAAAATGACGCACATGGTCCAGAATTGAACAAGGAAGAGCAAGACAGCTCTGCCAGTCAGCAAGATACCCCGTTCAACAAGCCTGAGAAGTCCAGCTCTCAGGAACAGACAACTCCACCAACCGCAATTGGCCCCGAGGAGACTATATCCATCGAGGACATATCCGAGAACTATTGCGATTGGATTGCTGAATACACTGTAGAACATGCCCAGCTCATTGATGAGTTTGGCAATCTGTGCAACGTACCACAACCCTTCTGTTCTGAAACATTACAGGCTTGAATTAGTGGCCACGAAGAGCTAACTTTTTGCTTTATAGGAAGTTGTAGCATGGGCTACTGTTGCCGACACCCTTGACAGTATCAGGTCTCGGCACCGGCTCAACCAGAAGCTGGAGTGGATTCAGCAGAAAGAGAGTAGCATCAAGGAAACCAAACAGGACTTGTTGGGCTGCATCAACATCATCAAGGGTCTGCTTAAAGCCTTTGGTCCCTGATTTTATCTATTGCAACCTTGAGTAAATATTGAAATGTCATTTCTATGTAATTCTTGCTCTTCGCCATCTATTTATACTATTATTTATGTCAACTTGTACCAAATAATAAAGAGAATTGATGAGTATATGTTGCCATACTTCACAAAGCAATATATACAGCTATAGATTGGTTCTGAATCTCACGAGAATAGTATTATTTTGGCAGCAGTGGTACTTTTGCACCAGCTCTTAGCAGCTTGAGTTGATGCTCTATATTGACAAGCGACACCTCTTTATTCTTGTTCCATTTTTGTAAAAACTTCCAAAGCTCGATATCGGCTTTATTTCGTTCTTTGACAGCGTGCATCACGTCGTCTGGCTTGTCAAACCCTCTTTTGAATGAGCCCGTGTTTCTATAGTTGGACAATGCCAGATCGGCCTGAATTCGCTTTTTGAGAGGTTCAAGGTCAACAGGCACAAACTCCTTTGAGCGGCTAAATAAATGGGTCAAGTCGTCGCCAGTTAAGCGGAATCCAATATCCCATTCAAGTTGCTTGTTTGCTACATTTGTACCCAATTCTTCAGGCAAAACCCATAGCACATTGGTATCAGTTGTGTGCTGGTAAATGTTATCTTTGAGTGCAATGATGCCAGCTTCCTCAATGAAGGCATTTTGAGTGAATATAGACTTGGAGAGCTTTTTAGTTTGAGTGTTCTCTTGCTGCTCAACATGATCAACTGTCAAGTAAGCATCAGGGTGTTGGGACTTTAGTGCCGTCAAGGGGTGGAGGAGAGTGGCTACCGTAAATGACTTTTGCAATAAGAAAGGGCTCTGAATGCTGTCATCTTGAAAGAAAGCATTAGTTGCTTTTCCTCGTGCTCTAGCGGAGCAAGGCAAGGCTTCGCAAGCTGAAGCTCTGGGTGACCTCCCGTGTTTCAGTTTATAAAGTGCGTCGCGAGTCGGAGGGCAGGTGTTGACATATTGATTTTCAGGACACTTGCCAACTACTTTAACGACTTCCGCGGACAAGTTGAATGCCTCTGGAGATGCAACGTGCAGGCCGCCAGGGTACGCGTTCAAGAAAATCTGTTTCAAATGTGAGTTGACCATTGAAAGAACTTTGGATGCAGGAACATGAGCTTCGTCATCATCTGTGCCTTGAAGACCAGTTGTCACAGATCTGAAATTTCTATTGGAGTAGTAAGAAAACTCATGTTGATCCATGAGATCAAAATGATTAAGCAAGTCCTTGATGCTGCGCCCTCTGACCAGCTCAGCAACAAATGGCCTAAGGTGTCGTGCATGAGACACCAAGAATGCGAGAGAGTCGTCGAAAAAAGTCGCTGGCTCTTGAAAATTGCACATGCGCAAGTGTTGAATGGCTGGATTTGCCATGTTCCGAGTGGTAGGAACAACCCGGTAGTCTGAAAATATGCCACCTCCTTGAGCAAGCCACGCAAAAAACCTCGCATAGTGGTTTTTGGTCTCAAGAGGTATAAGAGTACTTTTTGAAAACTCTTTATACCGAGGATGTTGTGCCGCATCTTTTGGGCCTAGAATCACCGGATTGAGCCCGATTGCCCACATAGCTAGAGCCCATGTTTCAACTAGCTGGATCTCATTTTTGATTTCTTCAAGAGCCGAGCGTGTGGCAGGAGGGTTCTCTGTAGGCGTTGTTTTCTGGTCGAAATAAGTGTACACATTGCAACGTCGGTGTCTATTTGGTGCTTGGTTCATTGCAAACGGATCATGGAAAAGATATGGTTTCCTCCAGCTCCCCTTGGCGTCTTCCGGAGTGAGTTTGAACAGAGAACCATCTTTTATGGAGTCGAAGAACGTAGCGTTTGAGTCTTGCGATAGTGAAAAAAAGTCTGGTATGACTTCGTCTGCAAGTTGTGGTGCATCGACATTGTTTCCGCGCAAGAAATAGAAGAGGAAAAGAATTACCGAAGCTGATCCCAATAGCAGGTATAGCGCTGATCTTTGAACCGACCTGACGGACCGTTGCCGGCTGTCCTTCGACAACAGACTGTGACTTGACGACGTGTTGGGGTGCATCTGGATACCTTGATTGAATGCAAGTGAAGTCTTGACTTGCTGTAAAAATGCGAGCGCTGGTCGTGTTTAAAAAACTGAAAAACGAGAGCTGGGTGGGCCAAGCGATTAACTTTGGGCGTCAAGCTTTAAGCTTTTAGTTAGCAGGCGTGACCTGAAGCCTTTTGAAGTACGGGTAAGATCTGACAAGCGCAGAGTAGATACTGAAGAGTAGATGAGAAGAAGGAATAATGAAGAAGATTGATGAAAAATTTGGTGGAATGGCTTGAATTTAAAAACCTCTGCCCGAAATCGAGTCCAAGCGCTTGCGCGTCTTTATCGGCCGTGACGCTGCGCAAGTTTCAGCATCCAAACCCGAGAACAACGGCCTTTTTTGCCAACAGGCCCCTTCGCCACTGTCGGAATTCTCACAATAGGCGCGAGCTATAGTCGTTTGTGCCTGCGGGTTTTGCGCACAGACTGCGTTTTCACAAGCGGGCAAAGGCAATCTTTGTCTTTCTTGTTGGCCTCGAAGCGGATGATTTTCGTGGTTTCTGTGATTTCTCAAAAGCGCCGCCAACTCTAAAACTACGCCCAACACTGGCATCACCACGTACAAGCGGCACTGAACCCGCAAAGCACGCGGTGGTAGAACATGTGCTCTGTCTCGTTAACTCGTGGGTATGCTTCTTGAAAACCTTTCCTATATGCCATCAATGTTCCATACTTACATAGTAAGTTAGTAGATACTTACTTATACGGCCAATGTCGGCTTTAGGAACCGCCGTTTTATTACCCTAAACCACGTGAAAATTGTCAGGAAATTCCAGATGCCTTCACCGTGAGCTTCGAGTCGCAGCGCCAATCACGTCTACGCCAGCACAAACACCGCAAACATCGAAATGTCCAAAACAGCAGCGTCAGCAAAACCAATATTCCTCGCAATCGCATCTATTGGTAACCCAGGTCCCCAGTATGCCCATACGAGACATTCAGTAGGGCACATGTTTCTACACCAAATGCAAAAAGACTTCCGACTGTCGCCATTCGGGCGCAACAGCCACGTCCCCGGCGGCCAAGCTACTGTGCATCCGACTGACAATTTCATGCTCTTTGAGTCACTGAGTTTCATGAACGTCAGCGGCCAGCCTTGCAAAAAATTATGGCAGTGGCTTCAAAAGACCAAATCGGCCAAGTACGACCCAAAGCTCTTGATCCTCCACGACGAACTAGAATTACCCATAGGCAAAATCAAGTATAGACCAGAAAGTCAAAAGGTCAACGGCCATAATGGGCTCAGAGACATCAAGATGAATATTCCCGAGCCCACTGCGCGAATAGCCATTGGTATAGATCGCCCCGACGGAAGAGAATCCAAAATGGTCGCAAACTACGTTCTATCACAATTCACACAGCAGCAACGTAGAACGCTGATGGAAGAAGCCTATCCCGACGCAGTGTCAGTCATTCTGGACATTCTCGACCGGAAAAGTTTATAAATTATCAATTGTTTAATCAGCTGTTGAGCCTTGCAAGAAACTTTCCTATATTTTTATTCCCCTTGCCCTTAACTCATGATCGGATCACGATTCTGTATATACTATATAATAACCAACTCACAATACATCAACAAATTCAACAAAATAACACACCTTATTTAAAACGCAGCAATGTCTATGCGAGTAGCAGCTCTCAATGTTACACAGTCAGACGATTTTGAAATTGTGCTGAACTTGATTTCACAGCTCAGCGATGTCCTAGAGGACAACCGGACCGTTACCAACGAGCTGTTATCAGTAGCAGACACGCTTGATACTGACGACGACGATGAAACCGACTCCGAATCAGTGAGTATGAAATTGCACTGTAAGCGTTGATGGCGCCTTTGCTAACAACTTGACTCAAGACTACCAATGCAGCTGCTGTTAGCCATTTGCTCTCACGCGAAAATGCTCAGCTACAATCACAAATACACCAACAAGCACTAAAGAATCAGGCTTACTCCAGGCTGCTCACGCTAAATACGCATGCTTTGGAACACTGTTTGTCTGGTCTGCGCCAGGTAGTATACACCAAAACTATAGAATCACTTGGCGTGCACCGAAAATATATCGACGCGATCCACGCAGAGCAAGCCATCACAAGTCAATTAGAGCTCGAGAACGCCCAGCTCGAGGCAAAGATTTTTGAAGTGAGCAAAATGCTTCGAAAATGTGTACGTGCCAGCACATCGGTTCAAATTGGCATGACGCAAGGGAATGACGATGGATGCAAGAGCGCAGAGTTGGAGAAAAGTCCGGATTACGTTCTAGGATTGATACAAACGCTAGCAGACGGGCTCAGTGAGAAGACCCCTTACTGAGACTTCCACCTGTTTTGGTATTATAAGTAACGACTGTAATGAATTTCTATGCAATGCTTTTTTTTTCCCCCTGCTCTTATCGCGCATAAACAAGAATCTCTTGATGAGAAAAATGAAACTGCTAGTAAACAAGTAACGCGGCAAACAAATCATTATTGATGTGGGTTAAAAAAAAAAAAGGAAAAAAAATCTAAACTAAAAAAAAAAAAAAATTATGTACTGGTTTTTATAGTATGTTACATATAAAAGCGCGGAGAAACAAATGGAAATGTTGAAGATAATTAGAATTGTTGGAATGCATTTGGGGGGATTGCATTGTTGGCCTGTGACTGTTGAAAAAGCTCGAATGCTTGCTGGTAGTTGAACTGTGCTTGTTGTGCGCACATCAAGGCAAATTCGGGAGTGAGGCGTGTCTGCTGTATTAATTGTTGAACAACTTGTTGCTGTTCTGGTCCAAGTTGCTGTAAAGCCTCAGGAATCACTGGAGCACCAGGAGCAGCAGGAGTGGGTGCTGCGCCGGGGACTGGGGCCGCTTGAACAGGCGATTCTTTCCAAGCATCAGAGCCTGCAAACGGCCTAAGAGTAAGCATATCAGAAGCAACGAGCATTCCATTAGGACCAGGCAATAGCACAAGGTTTCTATCAAAACTCCGTAGCACATTGTTGGGAGCTTCTTGAAACTCACCATGAACACAGATCATGATGGCCTGGTCACCTGGGGAACGGACACTGTTGATTTTCCAAACATCGAGCGAGAATTTCTCAGGGTTTTTCAAGTCGTGTTTGGTGGCAGGCAGGCGCTGAAAAATCGATGCAATGGCTTCCGGACCTACCGACAATCTGTTGACACGAGCGTTCATAGAAGTAATTTTGTCGAGATTGCGCGAAGACGAAATGTATGAACTCCAAGGGGGTTGCGCACCTTGAGCCATAGAGCGGGGTGCGATGGAGTTGACGTTGAGAGAAAACAAAGATTGTCCGTCGTACAATGGTAAAAGTTGTGAACGATCACGATCATAGAAGTCAAAAAATGTAGTTAAAAAGTTGGCAGCAATACCCTGGACTTCCTGGTCCTCAAAGAAGTTTTGCTTGACAGGGACTGGCAAGCGCGGAGTGTCAACTTGGGAAGGATCCTGGACAATTTGACCGTCAAGCATGACAAGTCTTGGGAAGAGTTTAATCATGTCTGCCTTATAAGTGGGCGTGGCTGTAATGGGGTTACCGCTCAAAATAAGTTCACGCAAGTGAGGAAATTTGTGCCTCCAATTTTCAAGAGCCTTAACTCTGGCAATGGCGTTATTAGCCAAGGACAGGTTTTTCAGATTCGGGTAAGTTGAGGCAAGAGTCGTCACGGAAACTACATCCGTGAGGCCATTTGAGTCGAGACTGGCACTCTCAATATCCGGGATATTTAGAGATCCGATCTTCATCATAGCAGGAAACATTTTAGAAGATGTCGATGCATTCGCCATGAGACCGTTTTCTATGAGGTATGGGTCGTCTTTCATACCTGAGAGGTTTAGCAGTTTTTGCTCTGGGATATAGTGATTCTGCAAGTACGTTTCCAGCAATTTGACAGCGCTCTGAGTTTGGGGTGATTGCTGGCTGGAGTTGCTACTGTTTGGTGCGGAGATGCTTAGAGAAGCGCCAGCAAAACGGATGCCGCTGTATTTTAGCAGAACGCCTACCTCATTCTCTCTGACTGAAGCATGTAGCACAGGTCCTGCAATGCGTACCGACTGCAAGTTGATTTGCGACTTCTTTTTGATAAAGCGAACAAGGTCGTCTTTTGAACCGCCCTGCCAACCGCGAATTTCAACTGAAACCTGGCCGTTGCTGTTATTTCCTCCACCAAGTCGGCTTCTCAGATCATCCAACTCCTGATTACCTTTATTGTTGTGGTTGTTATTGTTGTAACTTCGGTTGTTATTTCGCCTGTGGCCTCCACCGTAGCCTCCTTGAAATGACATGCTGAAGTTCTCACAATTGCGGTGCTGTGATGTTGTTTGTTGTTCGCGCGCGCTTGTGGGAGAGGATTTGGCGATGGTTGGGTTATAATTTTCTCGAAGCTTGACTTTTCACGCGCGTATTTTCCAGCACAAGGTTAAATCAGACCTACATTAATTTCGACCTATTCTATTCATTCCACGTAGCATATAGCTGTCACTGATCCAACCGCTCCATCGTTCAACACTACACCCACACATTGTCTGTTATACCTGCTGGTCAATTGCTTATATCACAATGAGCGATTCCAGGTATTCATATGATGAGAATGCCGAGGTGTGGCCATACTTCGCCATCACCTTACTTTCTGTTGTTCTAGTTCCCGCAACGATTGTGGCCTACAGTCGCACCACGGCCAAGGAAGACAACGAGAACTCTTATTCCACCAGCTTCAAGTCGCACAATGACTCCGCCATTCAAAAGTACAAGACCAAGATGAAACGCTCGAATCTTTTCACCAAATTGAACACGTTCGTGGTGGCAGGCTGGTTGATCATTTTTGGTCTGGTTTACCTCATTTCTGTTCAGGAAATTTCTACTGAGCAGTCTTTTTTCGATCCGTATGAGATTATGGATTTGGCTTACTCTGCCACCGAGAGAGAGATTAAGTCGCAGTACCGTCAGCTTTCTGTCAAGTTCCACCCTGATAAGGTGCACGACTTAGGAAATTTCACCAGAGAGGAGATTGAGGAACGTTTTGTCATGATCACCAAAGCTTACAAAGCTTTGACTGACGAGGAAGTGCGTGAAAACTACATCAAGTATGGACATCCTGATGGCCCGCAATCAACCACGCATGGAATTGCATTGCCCAAGTGGATGATTGAAGGCACAGGATCCCCAATCGTTATTACACTTTACGCAGCCTTTTTTGCTCTCATCCTCCCTTGGTTTGTAGGCAAGTGGTGGGGAAGTATCCAAGAGTACACCAAGAATGGCGTTCATCGTGACACTGCTGGTGGTTTGTTTGAAGCCATTGCTAGAGACCAACCTGCGTTTTTCACTCACGAAAAGCTCTTGGAACAGCTCTCCAAGGCTGCTGAGTACAAGATTCTTTTGCCCCATCTTAACTCTAAAGATATTTTGGGACTTTTGAACTCGCATTTGTCGAGAAAGGCTGTGGAAAATGAAACTGACAAGCTCACTGTTGTGGGTAGAGCTCCTATTATTCTGGATGGCTATTTCGACATTGCCACAGCTTTCAAATCAACAGCTTTGTGTGTTCGTATCGTCGAGGTTCGTCGTGCAATTGTACAAGCTGTTCCCCTCAAGTCACTCAACGCAGGCGAACTCTACCAATTGCCAGGGGCAACTGATGCCGTGCTTTCTTCTTCTATCTCCCGCTTGCCTGAGCTTATCAAGGCTCCTGTCTCTTCTGTTCAGAAGGCACTTGGCTCTGAAAACGCTGCAGGTGCTGAAGAAGCTCTCCGTGCCGCTAAGAGCATTCCCAAACTTACTGTTTTGTCCTCAAAATTCAAGTGCCCTGGAGAAGAAGAAGTACCTCCCCAGTCCCAAGTGCACCTCATTGTGAAATTTGCCATTTCTTCTCCGGGTACAGTACTTCCCGAAGTGGAACAAGAATTCGAAAGTGAGTCAATTCTCAAAACTCCTCTATCTAACAGTAACAAGGGCCCTCTCCTTCCTAAGGCTGTCAGCCCATACCTTCCCATCGAAGATCGCACTTCCTGGGAAGCTTTCGTTTCGGCTCCTGGAGATAAATTGGTTGATTATTCGACACTCACTCGCGCCACTTTCACGAAAATCAGCAACACTGAGACCGCTTCCTCGGAAGATGTGAAAATCAACACATTCAAATTACAACTTACCATGATGTCCCCTCAGGTGGAAGGAACATTCAACTTCGATCTGAGCTTAGTATGCAAGACATACTTTGGATTAGACGTGGACGTCAGAGTGCCCATGGTTGTTCGGACACCAACTGAGCCAGCTGCTATTTCAGATGATACTTATGACATCCCTGATGCAGACGAGGACTCAATAGCAGGCGCCATGTCTCAAATCAAGGGCGAAAAAGTGGCGCGCAAACCCGTTGCCGACGATGACGACGACGAAGAGGAAGAGGAAGAAGATCTTACAGATATCGATACCGACACTGATGCTGAGTACGATACCGAAGACGAAGAAGAGGATGAGGTGGTCAAGAAAAACAAATAGCCATACCACGCTTGAATATTTAAATATCTTAATACATCGCTTGCACAGATAAACCTTTCACAAGAAGTTCTTGAGCAGGAATATGATCGTTAGTATGGTTACAAAACTAGTGAGTTGAATCATGGGGCGATCATGAGTGGCCGTATCGACCAGGTCAAGGGAGTCAGTTACTCGGTGGAAGCACTGCTTGGTCGATCCAAAACAGAGGTTCATACAACTTCGTCTAGGGCCGGCATCCAATCACTACAAATCGATTGCGATAACAGAAGATATTTGGCAATTTGCTTCTAATGAAAAATGCGCCCTGATCAATTTAGAATCGTAATTAAGTAGTTACCAGGTAATAGCACAGCACGGTTTTATGACACCATCACTATCGTAATGGCTCAGAATTAGATGAGAACTCTGGTTCGGGCATCTCCGACAAGCCACACAACATCTACGACATGGGTATTTCAAGCCACGGATCAATGCCAAAACAATGAGACACGGCTCATGCCGTGTTAAAATGGGGTGAACGGTAGTTTCCGTGTACTGAGCATGTAGAGTGGCCAGCTATCTCAGTGTAATAGTGGGTAATTTCTATTATTGATCCCCTCTTACTTGACGGAAATATTTTACCCAGCTGGGCAAACCTGGTCGGTACCTTAACAAAAGATATGGTAAAGTGCAATAAAAAGAAATAGTATAAGAATGACCTAGATTGATGTAGAGCTTGATTAGCTACGTGTTGCGTTTTGCTCCTGTAGGTAGCAAGACCGTGAAAAGACTACATCAATGAATGTTTGCTTAACGACTTTTAAATTAGGCTTAGCTTTTCACTTGGTTTTCTATTAAACTTCCGCTGAGACAAGTACAGGAATTTTAAGAAAGTCAGTCCTGCTTGGCTGTGTTCTTGGAAGACAGCATTGGGCATGATAGAAGGAAGGCAAAAATGGCATAGGAAAGTTCGGAAGATTGGTGCTCGACAATCGAGGGCACCCTATCTAACAGTTGAAGACCTGTTTCTCTATCCTGGTAATGTAGAACGATTAATTACATACTTACTTGATATTGAAAACCCAAGGCACTCGGTAATGAATGGCTTACTGATTACGCGTACCCGCCTTGGAAGTTGTCAGACGAACTTTCCATAGACTACAGTCACTACACACTGTTCACAGAAAACAATAAGCCAACTCAGAAATAGAACAATACACCAGAGGGACGGCAGAGTCAATTGGCCTACATGCGCGCTCAAACTAATAAACAGTATACTGTCAACGCAACACAATGCTATATATTAAGTTTATGGAGGTGAAAGAAAGCAATGCTTGCTGCTGTTCTGGTTTCGTTTCGACCCGTTTTCATGTAGCTAGTCTAAGTTCCATACTTGGTGGCTAGATCAGTTCTACTTAGGCTAGAAAATCATCTTTTTACTACTCTACAAGGGCATGTGGAGACTGACTTCAGGTAGTTAAAACTTGAATCTTGAGTGATAACCAAACTATCAGAGAGTAAATTTAACTGTATTAAGTAGAAATGCCGTTGAAAGATTTTGTTACAAAACCTGGTACTGTTGAAAACGAAAAAAGAAAGACGAGAGGGACCAAAAAGCGTTCAAGCTATCTCAAACAGGTGAAATACGCGATAATGCTGAATACCAGAGACGCCCACCGCGCCTCCAAGGTACATAGCGGTCATGATGATAATAGTCAGGTGAAGAAACAATAGATGGTGGTTTGTAACGTAAACTCAAACGCGTGCGTGGGGTTCGGTGTTGGTTACTAGCGTTTTAAACAGTATCGATCCAACTCTATTGAATACAAATGCCGTATCAATCAGGCTTTGCCTCAGTTTTTTGTCAAAACAAACTTCACTATTCAAAAGCCTCAAATATTGAAACATCAGATGAGGCATGCTAAAGCGTATATCCATCTATTGTGCTAAAAGACCAACATGAAGGGGTGGGTAGTTAGCGCTGTTTGTCAGTAGTAGATGGAGTCAGTTCGGGCATCTCCGAAATCGCCCTTTTTTTGAAAACTGTTCCTTTATTGCACCTTTTGTGTTAATAATTCTATCACTGAGACTTATAACCCGCTATGAAGTCTTTCAGGAGACTTCCAAGGGGACCCTTCACGTTGCAGCCCGATGACGGGGTTGTAACGAACGTCATGGTTGCCAATGCCATAAACTTGTTTTTTTTTCATGTTTTTCTAGGACAAGCTGATTGATTTTACTTGATTTAGATTAGACAAAAAGTAGCTTTTCGATCAAGGTCATTCAACAAGCGCTCGCATTGAAAATTCTTCATGGGCGCAGAGGGGACTAGAGTTAGAACCTTAAAACAAACCCAAGTGCAATTACACGTGTGGCAGATAAAAAGAAAGAAGGGAAGAAAACAATCTCCAAGCATGCAAGTAACCTTTCTATGTCGGAGATCCCAGATATAATCAAGGAAGGTTTGATGTAGAACTTGATCTACAATACAGTCTCTAACATGCTTGTGTACATTGAGAAAGTAGCGACGTGTTCTCGGTCATGGCCAGTGGGGATAACATGCCATACGATGCGTGGCTTGAACAATTCCCAGACAGCTAAAAACAAAGGAGCCCATTCAAGAGTTGAGTTGAAATGTGGCCAAATCAAAATTTCAAACATAGAATATAAGCGTCACCCTTGGGAATCATTTTTCGGTAATAGCCTTTCAAAGGCTGATCTGACTTCGTAAACCCTCTCTTCTCATACCATTCAATTGCCTCCGTGTTTTCTGTCCAAGCATGCACATACACTTCGTGGATGCCCAACTCTTGACCTTCGGCAAGGATGCGCTCAATTAGCAGAGTAGCAATGCCGTATTCCCTATAGGGAGACAGGACTGCCAGTGTCATGATGTAGATTTTACGCTCGGGGGAGGAATCGCTCATCTGCGTTCCAGCTGCGTGGAAATGGGGCTGGTCAACGGCACACCGCACAGCACCGACGCACTTGTTATCAAAAAAGGCTAACTGCGCAAGGGCCCCTACTTCTAGTGCATCGTTGTACCATTTGTCTGAATATCTGGAAGGTAGCACCGCGTTGTTGATTTGTCGCAGATGGATCAATGAATCAGGTCGGAGTGCGCTGATTTCAATGCTAGGATGGGGTAAATGCGATTTTTTCAATAGAGGGAATGTGGAAGAACTGCCACCGTCTTCACAAGAATTGCTTTTCATAGTGGGCGTTTAATCCAACAAAGGTATCGGCTGGTGCAGTTGCGGTATCGGAGTTGGTGCACGCGTTGTCGTCGTGGGGAAGATTGAAAAATTCTGGTAGTACAGATCAAAACATTCTTTGCCCGTAAGAGACAGCCGCGCGTTTTTACTAGGTGCAAATGATAGTGATGGCAGGAAAGTATTTTCTTACATTTAACAAGTGCACTTGAAGTTCAACACAGAAAGTAGAGTTTATGATAAAAACAAGCAGTTTTTCCCGGATGACGCTTAGAATGAATTGGGCCCACGAAGGGCTTGTCCGTTGAGTCGAGTCAAGGGATGTAGGTAACTCCGCGTCTTGGTAGCAAATATAATCAGGCGATGAGAAATCCGCCATGCAAATAGCTCATTAGAGTTTTTAAGAGCACTCCTGACAATTGTACCCGGTGCCACTGGCGGAGGTCGCCATGCCTCATGGACTGGGTGTAGCGGGTGACGGGTGGTTAAGAAGTCATCTGAATTGTAGAGCCCCGGATGTTCTACATCCACTTGACAATGCAGTTCTACTACTGTAACTGTAGAACACTAGGAAAAGCGAGCGAAACGGCCTTGTATTGCCCGAATGGGACACCGTTCTACAGGAGCGCGTTCTACATTTGCTGGACGGAAGATGGCGAAAAAGCAAAGAAAGGCGCCTTCCTTTTTGGGCGTAGCAGAGCTTTTCTTTTCACCGCTTTTGCTGGGTTTCTGGGCTTTTGCTCTATCAAAGCCAGAACCCGCGCGAAAACAGTATAAAAGCTTTATTATCCCCTCCGAGACTCATCCTTTTTTTTCCCTTCCCTTTTTTTCTTTGAACCTGTCCTGATCTTTTTTCCTGCTCCAGCATTTGCATCTATCTTCACCAACATACACTTGCACAAAGGAATCACGCCCATTCTAGGCCTCTGGATACGAACCTCATCCCGTCCACTTATATCTCTCGTCTATACTTGCACTAGCCCCGAAGCATCATGCCGCTACTCCTCCCATCTAGGCTGACATCGCCGCACACTCCTCCAGCCGGACCAAACCACTCTCCAGTCCCCAGTCCCTTTCTCAGATCGTCTTCACCTCACATCAGACCTTCCAGACCTTCATCCTCTTCTAGATCTCGTCATGAGTCGTCCCACCGTCGCACAACTCCGCCTACCTCCGCCAGCCTCACTCCTACAGTCCCCCCTCCCGCGCGCCTCAGTTTCCGCATCGAATCCCCACCCTTGGTTCTCTATGGAAAGCCCACGGAATCTACCGGCACTCTACTCTCAGGACTTTTTACCCTTGACATATTAGAAGAGGCGCCTTTCCCTCTCAAGTCAGTGCACATGGCCATTGTGCAAGAAATAAAGACCATCAAGCCACACGTGGGTCACTGCAAGGACTGTTTGAACCACACTACTGAACTTGCACGATGGGATGTGCTTACCCACCCTGCTGCGCTCCCCAAACGAGCCCACGTTTATCCTTTCTCGCACCTGATTCCAGGAAGTGTTCCCGCATCTACCATCAATTCTGTCTTTTCCATCGAGTACAAACTGACAGCTGTGGCAGTCCCCGACAACACAAAGCATGAAATTAAAGACCCAGCTGATCCGACCAAACTGTACCAGTTCAAGCAGTTCGAGCTCAATTATCCTCTAAACATCAAAAGAAGCATCATCCGGGGACCGGAGCGTAACTCTGTTAGAGTTTTCCCACCGACTGAACTAGTTGCCCACATCACAATCCCTGCAACCATTTTCCCTGATTCTGCTTTTCCCTTTGAAATGGTAGTTGACGGAATCTCTGTCACGAAGGATCAAGACGACAACAGACACACTCGCTGGAAGATGCGCAAGCTGAACTGGCGTATTGATGAGAGTTCCAAGATTAAGGCTTTTAGATGCCCTGCTCATCAACATGTGCCCATGAGCAAACATGCGAGTCCTTTTAGAAGCAAGTCTCGAAGCAAATCAAGAGCCTCTCGTGCTGCTTCCCGATCTGCATTTACCTCTGCTTCTGCTTCTGCTTCTGCTTCTGCTTCTGCTTCTGCTTCTTCCTCTTCTCAGCCCAGCAGCTCTCGCCGCACTTCCAACCCCCCATCTCCAGAAACTGCTGCTGCAGAACCTGTTGATGAACCTGAGGTCTTTTACATTGAAGACACAAAAACTGTTGGTGCAGGAGAGCTTAAGACAGGTTGGAAAACTGATTTTTCTGGCAAGGGCAAAATTGAGTTTCTCAACGAGTTCAACACTCAACTCGTTCATCCTGGGTGCGACATTGACGACCCAACCTTTGGCCTCAAGACTTCTCATGTCTTGGTGGTCGAGATGGTTGTTGCTGAAGAGACAATGGCTACGCGAAACAAACCCTCCATGCCTACTGGTGCTGCACGTGTTCTCCGCATGCAATTCAACGTTGCAATGACTGAACGAAGTGGTCTTGGAATTGCTTGGGACGACGAAGTACCGCCTACCTATGCCGATGTTCCTTTGAGTCCCCCTGAGTACAAGAACGTTGCTCAACTTCCTGCCATGGAAACAGTAACACTCGCTCACAACGTCGAGTACGAGAGTGGATTACAGGGCGGAATCCACGCTAACTTGACATTGCCAGAATAAAGCTGGTAAAAAGAAACAAATCTTTCGCAAGATCTTGCCACAATAATACACAAGCAAGCGTCTGTGATGATAATTCTTTAATATTTATTGTTCGTATTGTATATTATTTTTCATATAAGTTATAGAGTATGCTGTTTTGAAATGATGATGATTGTTTATTAGTTCATGACTCCGGATAGTATGGAACCAGGATCCGAGATTTTCAAAGGGCACTTCACGCCTTGGAGGTTTAAAACCCACAATCGTCGTCATACAATAACTGGGCGAATGCGCCGTTAGGAAGGGTTGAATACCCTTTTGGGTGCGGGTTTGCGGTTTTCTCAATCTGATGGAGTTCCCCTTCTTTTTTTTTTCCGTTTTTTTCTTTGCATCCAAGGCGCTGGAGAAATCTCCGGAATAAAATTACTCTCTTGCAAATTTCTCCACTTGCGTGATTCAACAACTTCCGGGAAACTCCAAAAAAAATTGCTTTTCCGTCGGTATGCCGTAGGTCTGCCGCGGTGTGTACGGCATATCACGTGAAACAGTAATATTAGTCTTACTATCCGAAGGCCCGGCGGATATCCCGACGGTATACCTGCGGCTACATGAATGAGCCTGCTGTTCTACTTGGCTAGAAATTTCCACTTTGAAATTGTAGTTCACACAAGAAGGAGACCAGTTTTCTGTTCTATATGTATGGATCAATCATTTCGATTCCGATGATTAAAAATATTGAGCTTCTTTTGTTTTGAAAAACGGAATGAAATAATTGATTGGAGTCTAAGGGTATGAAGTTCTACTTCCACCGGAGTAGAGCAGTTATGGAACTTTTGAACTAAAGGTTCTACAAATTGAACTTGCTGACATAACAAGTTGACCGAAAATAAATCTTACACAGAGGATTGTATTTAGCCAAAGGCGTCATAGTATTCTATGTGAGAGCTGCTAAATCAAAAATTATATAGACGTAGGTATAAACATGCCTCTGATCCGAGTTTCCACAATAGTCAGGCGCTCAATGTTGCTCAAGCGGATTTATTCTACATTTTACTGGCATTCTTTAATTTTTGTTTTTTTTTTTTCACTACGTAAGACGTGTCAGTCTAATTTATTGCGTTGAAGAAAAATCTGAGACGCATATCTTTTTAAAAGCGGATATAAAAATGGAAATAGTTCGTTTCTTTGAGCATCATATTGAGCAGTGGAAAGCCATGTTATACTGGTAATACCTAGAGAAAGGAAAAAAAAAAACTTGGTAAACCTATGACCAATGTGAAACGACAACAACTTATGCAGTCTACAAAAACAATCATATATGATTGCAAGTCTTGAGGTAGCAAGCCATCAATCAAAACATGAATGATAGTCTGTGTATATGGCACCATATCTGTATTACCATATTGCCATAATTCCAGTATTTCACGTTTTTGGGACAAACACCAAATCGACCTCACCACGCGCTTAATATTATTTCCATAAAATAATGCAACTGAAATTTATTGAATGCTATGAAGTTTATATCAATTTGTAGTAGTCAAAGAGGGTTTGTACTCATGTTGATATTTGTTGTGGCCGCTCTTTTGATCAATGACTGCTTGGAGTCTCCTAGGCACGCTCTCAAAGTACGGTTGCAGAAACTCCTCGCCAGTCTCGCTCCACACCTCCATGACTACCACGCATAACTGAGCCGTAGTTCTGGTTACTGGATGCTTATCCATCTGCAACCCTTTCATGTGATGCCATATGTTTTCAATGATGTTCAGGTCTGGGCTATAAGCTGGCCATTCTAGCACCTCGAAGTGGTGCTCTTCGAGCCATCGAGTTGTAATTTTAGCCTTGTGAATGGGGGCATTATCTTTCTGGAAAATTAAATAAGGTTAATCTTACAAGATTGGAAGAAGATTTTCTTCCAATACAGCAACATAATCTGGACTGCAAAAGCTTTTTTTCTCTTTTGGCATCCTGTTGGCGTTTGAGCTTGGTGGGATCGTGAACTTAAACATTTGTGCGTCCCTTGCTATGGGTACCACCCCAAATAGTGACGTTCATTTGTGCCACTTGGAAGCGAGGGGCCGAATGTTTTTCATTCAGCCCTTGTCCTTGTGCTCTGAGGACGCGTTGCTTGCCTTTTATGCATCCAAGTGGAAAGGGAGATTCGTCGCTGAAAAGAACATTCTTCCACCATTCCACACTTTTGTCTGCGTACTTTTTAGCAAAGTCCAACCGTCTTTTTTTGCCTCAGGGGTCAGATATGGCTTCTTTCTTTTGGCATAGAATCGGATACCTTTGTTTGCCAGCATTTTTATGACAGTTTCAATTTATGAGGAGACACCGCCTATCTTCATTCTTATAAGGGCGCTAATCGACAGGCCGGGGTAAAGAATCTCTTTTCGCTTAAGCAATTGTGAAAAATAGTCGTTATACTTCCTACGGCACTTACCAGCTTCAGCTCTATTGCGACCTTTGCGTGGCTGTGGGTGCTTGATTCGCTTGAGCGTTATGACACGATTGAGGGGTCCAAGTTCAAAGAGTCGGCTATGAACTTATTTGAGCCATCCCTGGCATTCATGCACTCAATTGTTTCAATGGTAACATCTTGACGCGGAACAGGACACATTATGTTATTTATCTGTTAAAATAGTGGAAATGGTTGGTAATTGTAAAGGTTTAAAAAAGTCGGGTTCAACTGCGTTACTTTGTGTTGTCCCAAAAACGTAGCTGGAAATATAGCAATATGGTACATTCAAAGGAATCAAGAATAGTAGGAGTACAATATTGTGGGCGAAATGAATTGCTGAACTATCTTGTGCGAATAATAGTGAAAAAAAAACTTATGAAGAATATCGAAAAAGTCAAAAAAGAATCTTGCTATATTTATTTCTTAAATCTCAGATTAAAAATAAGAGTTTTAATGTAAAAAATAGAATTGTAGTTTCTTTGTACCTCAAGCTTCTCAAAAAATGCAATACTAAGTGTTCATGACTATTTATGACCATTAAAACTATAAATTTTGTTTTTCAAGAATTATTCCTTGTGGCCCAATGGCAAGGCGTTCGCCTACGATTTCTAATGAAAGGTTAGCTTGGTCACAGCGAAAGATTCCAGGTTCGACCCCTGGCAAGGAAGTTCTTACTTTTTGCTCATAAACGAGCTATCACATTTTTTGTAGAGTGCGTGATCTAAGTTTTTTTTCTTCTTTTTTTTTTTTTTCCTTCTCTCTTACTTCTTTCCTCGCTTGAAATATTATAGTTTTGACGTGCGTCCGTAATAATGCAAGTGTTTTTTAACCACTTTTTGTAACAGAAGGCAAAGCCAGGTTACTCGAAAGACACTTAAAAGAGGGAATTCTGGGATGGCTCTGTTTATAGAGGCTGGGAAGAAGCGGAAAAGGATTAGATTAGGCTAAGACTTCTATCGTTGAAAAGTCGAGATAAATATAGTCATAGAAGGAATACAAAATTGGAGGTGCGGAATGGACCTAAGTGCGAGAGGCGTGGCGAGGGAAAGGGTTACACCCTTACACTTATGACACACTGCCCGAAGGAAAGAAACAAAATAAATGAAAATTGAATCTTTCTTATTGTAGCTAGCTTGCTATTTGAAAAAATGAATAAACTGACATGGTACTTTTTTCTATATTATTTGAGACTTTTTACGCATTGCAAAAGCGATGTGCCCTCTAATTGCAACCGGTATTCAGAGCAGCAGCATATTGTATCGAAGCGAAAATTCACGATACAAAACTGACTCTGGTAAACTACAAATTTCAATAGTCATCTAACGAAATTACGAAATTTATGTCTTCAGTGCGAAGTCCTATAGACCTATGGGTCATTTGGAACCCAAAAACAAATTGCAAAGCTCTATTTAAATAGAAAGTCTAAGTTGTGTACAGTTGGCTTTATTAAATGTAGTATAAACTATTTATAGAGTTAAGCAATTGATTATATATATATGTAGGTACTCAAAGATCTGTTTTATCTTAGTTTTAAGGTGTTTACGTAGCAGTGAATAATGACATTAATCTACGTTGAGTCGGTATTGCACACATCAATGCAACTCACAATTCCATAAATATTGAATGCGGGTTTTCTCAAAGAAAATAAAAATCTTATACACAAGGTGTTAAAGCCGCATTTCAAAAAAAAAAAAAAAAAAAAAAAAAAAAAGACGTTGGATCGATAGTAGCAATGAAATCGTACATTTCCAGCACTGACGCCTTCTATTATATTAACAAAATCAAAGTTTGGTTGCTCTACCCATCACACCTTTTGATTCGATATCGCTATTTCTAATAAGTTTTTAATTTCTACTATTATCTCATCAAGAGGTCGCTTAGCCACACAGTATTTTGATACCTAGCGAAATATTTCATCCAACAGTATTTTTAAATTTTGGTCATTATGCTACGGAAAACGAATATAAACATTAACATGAACTTTAACTTATTTGACATCGTTTCAAAAGCATGGCACACCTTTCTATAATACTTCCTTTGGCAACAAAGTTGTAAGAGTTGAAGCCCGGACTCTTACTTAGATCGTGTCTCTTAGTCAATAACTCAATAACTGTCTTCAAACAACACAGACTAACTCTTGTCC